>CM019235.1:2653308-2678894 GCA_009741485.1 Malurus cyaneus samueli | reverse complement strand
AGTGGGAGGTGTCCCTGCCATGGCAGGGGTGGCACTGATGGGCTTTGAGGTCCTTTCCAACCCAACCCATTCCCTGATTCTCTGGTTCTACAATGAAAACTGACTGATTATTTTGGAACCTGCTTTCAGAATTGATGCTTTCTACTTTAACACATTCAATTTTAGGAACAAAAAGGATTTAGAAAATGAAGAACCCTTTTTCCCCGCTGTTCTCTTTTAGTGGTGGAGCTCCTGGTGCTGTCCCTGATCCCCTGGTGAGACACAGCCCCGTGAGCCTGGGTTGGAGTGTGGTCACTGTCACTGTCCTGCTGGCCATAGGGCCACCGGCTCCCTTGGGCTTCAGAGCCCCATGACATCACCCTGGCCACGGGGCCACTGCTCCCCCTGGGCTCCAGAGCCCCTGGACATCACCCTGGAGGCTCCACAGGAGCCCTGGCTTTGAGCAGGAGCCAAAGGCACCTTCCCTGCCCACATCAAAGGGCAGAGTTCCCTGTTCCTCTCCGGGCAGCTCCTCCCCAGCTGGAGACTCTGCTTTGGCCCCAGGGCTGGGCTGGGTCTCCCCACGCACATCCCCCCCAGCCCCTCTGAACCACGGCAGGGCTCCCCCATCCCACCCAAAAACCTCTCTGAGCTTCACTGCCACCCTCCTGGGCACAGTGGGAGAGGGAGAAGGGAGAGAGGGAGGGGAGAGGGGAGAAGGGTGAAGGGAGAAGGAGAACGGGGGAAGGGAAGCCTAGGAAAGGGAAGGGATGATGGAGGAGGAGGAGCTGAGGTGGAGAAGGCAGGAGAAAGGGAAGGGGGATGGAGGGGCCAGGCAGGCTCCAGCAGCCCCCCAGGATTTGGGAAGAGGCCCCTTCAGCCCCACTGTGGCCCTCTGTGGGGTGACACAGCCACCTCCTCCCTGCAGGCCACAGTCACCTGGTGGGTCTGGTTGGGAGTGACCACAGTGGGGTCAGCTGGTGCCACCTCCCCACTCCAGCAGGGTCATGCCAAGTCCTCAATAAACCCTCAACAACGAGCATCTCTCCCACTCAATTCCCACTCCCAGGAGTGTACTCTGCCCATCCCGGGGGCACTGACCCCTGGGTACCACGGTAAAGCAGGGAAAGATAACCCCACACCCAGAACAGCTGGCACAGCTGGACACCTCCTCCCTGCAGCACAGCCTGGACAGCACCTGGAGCAGCTCCCCCCAGTCCAGATCAGCCAGTGTCACGTGTCCCCCACCCTGGGGACCTGCCAGCCCCTGCAGACACTCACCCACGAGTCCAGCGCCCAGGAACGGGGACGAGGAGATGCTGTTGTGGGATGGCAGCTCCCGGTGCTCGCCGTAGTGGGCGCCTTCGCCATAGCTCTGCTGGGACAAGGGGACAGTCACAGAGGGCAGGGGACACACAGCCCAGAACCCAGGAGGGGACAAAGCCAAAGGCTCCTTGAAAAAAGGGCCTGGAAATGATTTGATCCTGATGCCAAGGGCCAGCTGGGCAGTGCAGAGGCTGGGAGGGGACGGGGCAGAGGGGACGTGGCAAAGGGGACACAGAAGAGGGGATGTGGCAGAGGGGACGGGGCAGAGGGACACAGCAGAGGGGACACAGAAGAGGGGACACGGCAGAAGGGAGGGTACAGAGGAGATGTGGCAGAGGGGATGTGGCAGAGGCGACATGGCAGAGGGGACACGACAGGAGGGGACGTGGCAGAGGGGATGTGGCAGAGGAGACACAGCAGAGGGGACACGACAGGAGGGGACGTGGCAGAGGGGACATGGCACCATGGCTTGCCCCGTGCTGGCAGCTCCTGGGCACTTTGGCACCCACCAGGTAAGAGCCCTTCCCTGAGGCAGGGGAGTGAGGAAAAGGCTGGATAAATCCAAAGGTATGTTTTTATATAATTTGATATAAATTATAATTACAAATGAGAGCTGACAGCACAGGGCCAGCTCGGCCGCTGACCCCAGGGTAGGGAAAGGTTTTGCCATTGCACAAACAAATCCCACAAACCCATTAAAACCAAAATAACCCTATTCCCACAGAGCTCGTGGTGTTCTTCTCTGCCATCCTTGGGGCCAAATCATGGGGTGTTGCAGTCTCGACTCCTTCCCTACAAAACCCTCCCCAAGCTCTCCATCCCCACCAGGGCACCATGGACAGCGGGGATTCTCCCCTCAGGCTCCCAAAGCCCTGTAGGGTGGGTGCCCAGGAAGCTTTGCCATCAGATGAGCCCACCCACCCCCTGTGTCTCCCTTGGGGCCCTGTCCCACCCCCTGAGCCCCTCTCCCCATGCCAGCACTGGGTGAAGGGTGGGGAGAGCCTGAGCAGCCACAGGAACCCATCCCAGCATGGCTATGGGGGAGATTTTGGGAGCAGAAACCTCAAGGGGAGTTCAGGGCAGCAAAACCTGGGGAGATGGGGATGGGGAAACCCTACAGGGCTGGGGAAATCCTACAGAGCTGGGGAAACCCTACAGAGCTTGCAGAACCCACATCTAAAATGGGGCAAGAAAAACTGTTACGGGGTTGGACCCAGAGCTGTGCAGGACTGGAAAAAAACCCGTTTTTGTTTGGGTTGGAGCTCAGTGTTTGTGCTTTGTCCTTACCCTTCCTTGGTCAAACGTGGAGCTGTTTTGATCTCCCGTTCCCCAGGAACCTGATCCCG
This sequence comes from Malurus cyaneus samueli, assembly GCA_009741485.1. Lineage (NCBI taxonomy): Eukaryota > Metazoa > Chordata > Aves > Passeriformes > Maluridae > Malurus > Malurus cyaneus. The sequence goes on along the minus strand of CM019235.1, from coordinate 2,676,243 downwards.
GCCTTTCATCCAAGCCTGCCGAAAAACAGGAAGAACAAAGGTTACTCTGCTTTATCAGCAAAGCCTCAAAGGTGTTCTCGTAAAATTAACTCTTCCTTCTACAAACAAAACAATATTTTCATTAATAAACCACTTCCACTTGGCGTGACCCAGCCTCCCCTCTGCCTCCTCACCTTCCCACTCCCGCTGGGAGTTATTCCACAAACTTCAAAGCAAATCCCACCACAGCCTGGAAAGGGTTCAAAACGTGGGACAGTGGGAAGACAACAAACGAGAATTCTAACTCCTTTATCCCAGAGAGCACCCACAGAGCTCCCTCCCCCAGAAAGCGGCGGCGAAAGGGACTGATGGAATCCATTGAGATGCTCTGGTGGGACTCCAGTTCTGCCCAGGGCTGCAGGATCATGGACCAATGTCCATCAGAGCAGAATTTGAGTGTCTGGAGCTGAAATCCTCCAGCAAGGAGGGGAGTCCTTTCTAATGGGGGTCCAACACCACAGAGTGACCTGTCCAAGGAGGCTCTTTGAACTCCCCAAGGAGAAACAGAACAAGAGCCCTTACACTGTGTGTTTCTCCAGTACCAGGGTGCCACGGGGGTTCCATTTCTGTCAGGAATTTTGGGTGTTACTGTGTTAAACACATCAAACAATGCCGTGGCTGCAGAGCTGGAATTTCCCTGCCCACGTGGGCACCGTGTGGTCACTCCTGAGGACGGACAATGCTCCTTAGTGCAGCTCAAACACCACCCCATCCCATCCCAAAATCCCACCAAAGAAAAAAGAAGAGAGATAATATAATGTAGACAGCAATTTAAACACCAATTCTCTGGGGAAATGATTAACACAAAGGCGCAGAAATAGAAGGATGTAATTTGAAAGAAGTTTCTGGTTAATATGAACAGTGAGGGGAGCGGAGAGACAAATCCGAGGCATGTTTGCCATAATAATCAGCTCTGCCAGCCGAGATGGGAGTGAGCCCTGTCCCCCTGTCCCCTGTCCCCGTGTCCTTGCTCCCAACAAGAGCACCTTGGGGCGCTGGGAGGGCTTCCCTGCTGGGAGAACTGGCACGGGCAGGTGTCCTGCCGAGCCCAGGGGTCTGGTGCTGCCACAGGATGCTTCTGTGTCATGCATGGCCCTGCCGTGGGGCTGGGGGTCCGGTCCGTGGGGGGTGTCCGTGGCGAGGGGTGTGGTGGTTGCCATGGTGCGGTGTCCATGGGGGTTGTCCGTGCTGGGGTGGCGTGGGGGTGCCGGATGGGGTGCCATGGGGTTGTCCATGTGGGGTGTCTGTGGGTGTCCGTGATGGGTGTGTGCGTGGGGTATGTGATGGGGTGTCCACTGGGGTGCCGTTTGGGGCTGTCTGTGACTAGGGTGTCCGTGCCAGTGCCACCCTCGCCCAGTCCCCCCGAAGCTCTGGGACCCCCGCCCACCCCACAGGAGCTCACGGGGTGGTGCAGCACCCCTAAAGTGATGGGTGCCCCACCCTGCCAGCCCCCTCAAATCCTGGGCCCCCCTTTGGATCACCCTGGAGCGAGTGGAGCAGCACAGTCCGAGATGCGCAGCTGGGCCAGGTCGGGGCTTGTTTGGCAGGGAAGATCTCCAATGTGTGGGTCCTGGAGCTGTGGGGGGTTCATCCCAGCATTTCTGTTGTGTGCTGGACACGATGGTGGACAGTCCATGCACTGAGGGCTCCAGGAGAGCTGAGAAGGATGGGCAAGGGCTGAAGGGACAGGACACAGGGAATGGCTTGCCAGTCCAGAGGGCAGGGATGGTGGGATATTGGGAAGGAATTGTTCCCTGGGAGGGTGGGGAGCCCTGGCACAGGGTGCCAGAGCAGCTGTGGCTGCCCCTGGATCCCTGCAGGCCCAAGGCCAGGTCTGGACATTGGGCTGGGAGCAGCCTGGGACGTGGGAGTGTGCACCGCCTCATGGCAGGGGTGGCACGGATGGGTCTTTAGAGTTCCTTTCAACCCAAACCATTCCAGGGGCTCTTTCTCCCGAGGCTCTTGGTGCAGCTCTGCTGCAGCCCAGCGTGCTGCCTGCGGGCTGGCAGGGATGAAAGGAGCCCATTTCCCAACCACAGCCTGCTGAGACATCACAGAACCTCCTGCCTGCTCCTCTGCCCGCTTGGGCTGGGTCTTTGTGCCAAGGATGTTCTGGGGAGGGCTGGGAGTGTGCTCTGATGGCCCTTGGCACCGGAGAAATACAGTGGAAGGTCCCTTGTTTCTGCAGAGAGTTTTGTGTTCAAAACCTAAAAGGCAGAGATTGGAGCAGAAAACAGCATTAATTTATCTTTGGTGGAATTTTGGATGGTTGGGGTGGTGTTTGAGCTGCATCTCACTGAGGACTATCATACATCCTCAGGAATATGTTGCTCTGGAAGGTTTCTTTGTAAAAAAACTGGATGATCTTTAAGGTTCTTTCCGACCCAAACCATTCCATAAATCTTAGTGTTCTATGGGCTGGAAGAGCTGCTGGCTCTGAGGGGTTTTTGCTCCAGCAGCATCCTGTCCTGCTCCAGCCTGCACTGCTCTGCAGAGGTTTTGTGTTCAATAACCCAAAAGGCCAGAGATTGGAGCAGAAAACAGCATTACATTGTCGTTTGGTGGATTTTGGGATGGGATGGGAGGTGGTTGTTTGAGCTGCACTAAGGAGCATTGTCCATCTCAGGAGTGACAACGGTGCTCCACCTGTGGCAGGGAAATTCAGCTCCCTGCAGCCACGCATTGTTTGATGTGTTTAACACAGTAACACCCCAAAAGTTCCTGACAGAAATGGAACCCCCGTGGCACCCTGGTACTGGAGAAACACACAGTGTAAGGGCTGCTTGTTCTGTTTCTCCTCGGGGAGTTCAAAGAGCCTCCTTGGACAGGTTCACTCTGTGGTGTGGACCTCCCATCAGAAAGGACTGCCCCTCCTTGACTGGAGGATTTCAGCTCCAACCTCAAATTCTGCTCGTGATGAGACATTGGTCCAATGATCCGCAGCCCCTGGGCAGAACTGGAGGTCCCCCACCAGAGCATCTCAATGGACTTCCATCAGTCCCTTTCGCCCGCCAGCTTTCTGGGGGAGGGAGTCTCTGTGGGTGCTCTCTGGGATAAAGGAGTTAGAAGTTCTCGTTTGTTGTCTTCTCCACTGTCCACGTTTTGAACCCTGTTCCAGGGCTGCTGGTGGGATTTGCTTTGGAAGTTTGTGGAATAACTCCCAGCTGGAGTGGGAAGGTGAGGAAGGCAAGGGAGGCTGGGTCCGCCAAGTTGGAATGGTTTATAATTGGAAAGAAATATTGTTTTGTTTGTAGAAGGAAGAGTTAATTTATACGAGAGAGATCGTATAAACCTGTTGAAGGCTTTGCTGATAAAGCAGAGTAACCTTTGGTTATTCCTGTTTTTGGCGGACTTGGATGAAGGCCGGATCAGGTTCCTGGGAACGGACGATCAAAACATGCTCCACTTTGAGCCAATGAAGGGTAAGGACAAAGCATAAACACTGAGCTCCAACCCAATACAAAAACGGGTTTTTTTCCAGTCCTGCACAGCTCTGGGTCCAACCCCGGTAACAGTTTTTTTCTTGCCCCATTTTAGATGTGGGTTCTGCAAGCTCTGTAGGGTTTCCCCAGCTCTGTAGGATTTCCCCAGCCCTGTAGGGTTTCCCCATCCCCATCTCCCCAGGTTTTGCTGCCCTGAACTCCCCTTGAGGTTTCTGCTCCCAAAATCTCCCCCATAGCCATGCTGGGATGGGTTCCTGGGTGTGGCGTGCTCAGGCTCTCCCCACCTTGCACCAGTCCCCGGCCATGGGGGAAGAGGGGCTCAGGGGTGGGACAGGGCCCCCAAGGGAGACACAGGGGGTGGGTGGGCTCATCTGATGGCAAAGCTTCCTGGGCACCCACCCTACAGGGCTTTGGGAGCCTGAGGGGAGAATCCCCGCTGTCCATGGTGCCCTGGTGGGGATGGAGAGCTTGGGGAGGGTTTTGTAGGGAAGGAGTCGAGACTGCAACACCCCATGATTTGGCCCCAAGGATGGCAGAGAAGAACACCACGAGCTCTGTGGGAATAGGGTTATTTTGGTTTTAATGGGTTTGTGGGATTTGTTTGTGCAATGGCAAAACCTTTCCTACCCTGGGTCAGCGGCCGAGCTGGCCCTGTGCTGTCAGCTCTCATTTGTAATTATAATTTATATCAAATTATATAAAACATACTTTGGATTTATCCAGCCTTTCCTCACTCCCCTGCTCAGGGAAGGGGCTCTTACCTGGTGGTGCAAAGTGCCCAGGAGCTGCCAGCAACGGGGCAAGCTATGGTGCCATATGCACTCTCCCTCTCTGTCGTGTCCACCCGCGGCTCTCTGCCAAATCCCCTCTGCACGCCCTCTGTGTGTCCCCTCTGCCATGTGCCTCTTCACATCCTCTGCCACATCTGCCTCTGTACCCCCCCTTCTGCCGTGCCCCTCTTCGTGTCCCCCTGCTGTGTCCCTCTGCCCCGTCCCTGCCACATCCCTCTCTGTGTCCCCTTTGCCAACGTCCCTCTGCCCCGTCCCCGTCCCGCGCCTCTGCACTGCCAGCCTGGCCCTTGCATCAGGATCACAATCATTTCCAGGCCCTTTTTTCAAGGAGCCTTTGGCTTTGTTCCCTCCTGGGTTCTGGGCTGTGTGTCCCTGCCCTCGTGACTGTCCCTTGTCCCAGCAGAGCTATGGCGAAGGCGCCACTACGGCGAGCACCGGAGCTGCCATCCACAAAGCATCTCCTCGTCCCCGTTCCTGGGCGCTGGACTCGTGGGGGAGTGTCCTGCAAGGGGCTGGCAGGTCCCCAGGGTGGGGGACACGTGACACTGGCTGGTCTGGGCTGGGGGGAGCTGCTCCAGGTGCTGTCCAGGCTGTGCTGCAGGGAGGAGGTGTCCAGCTGTGCCAGCTGTTCTGGGTGTGGGGTTATCTTTCCCTGCTTTACCGTGGTACCCAGGGGTCAGTGCCCCCGGGATGGGCAGAGTACACTCCTGGGAGTGGGAATTGAGTGGGAGAGATGCTCGTTGTTGAGGGTTTATTGAGGACTTGGCATGACCCTGCTGGAGTGGGGAGGTGGCACCAGCTGACCCCACTGTGGTCACTCCCAACCAGACCCACCAGGTAACTGTGGCCTGCAGGGAGGAGGTGGCTGTGTCACCCCACAGAGGGCCCCAGTGGGCTGAAGGCTCCTTCCCCAAATCCTGGGGCTGCTGGAGCCTGCCTGGCCCCTCCATCCCCATCCCCCAGGGCTCTAACAGCCCCCCTGGCCCCATCCCCAGCACCCCGTGCCCTGCCCAGCCACCCAGCCCAAGGGCTCTCTCAGGTGCCCAGGACAATGCTCGCATGACCACACAGTGTGTGTACCCATTCACCCAGTCACCTCTCCCAGCCCGGGGTGGGAGGGGAGATTAAGTGCAGAAAATATCCTGCTGCAGGGCTTAAGATCTTATGGCATGTAGGGCAGGAATTGGGTTAGTCCTGCCAGCTATCGCCCACGCAGGGCCGGTTCAGACGCTGCGGTGGAAAGGAGTGCAGCCGGGGCAGGGCCTCGCTCTGTGCTGGGAGGGGAGGGGTGGAGAGCAGGGAACTGGGCTGGAAACCGAAAATCCACACCCAGCACAAATCTCCCCTGTGGAGCTGAGGGAAGGGGAAGGCAGACAGGGAGGGCTGGGGAGGAGCAGCCATGGCTCAGGGTACTGTGAGCTCTGCTCCCCCTGTCATCTCTCCTGTGCTTCGCTAGGGGGAGGTGTTGGGTGTTCCTCCGGGTCCTGTGTAGGGTGAGGAACCTTCTGAGCAGCTCCCCCATCCCGTGCAGGGAGGGTCCCCTCTCTTCCCTCCCCTTCTCCCCTCTCCTCCCTTCCCCTCCTTCTTCCCCTCATTCCCTTTCTTTCCCCTTTCCTCTCTTCTCCCCTCCACTCTCTCCCCTCTCCCTCTTCCCTTTCCCTTCTCCGCTCCCCTCCTCCTTTTCCCTCTTCCCTCTCCGTTCTCCTTCTCCCTTCACCCTTACTCCCTCCCCTCTCTCCTTCCCTCTCCCACTGTGCCCCAGGAAGGTGGCATGAGCTCAGGAGGTTTTGGGTTGGGATGGGGGACCCTGCCGTGGTTCAGAAGGGGCTGGGGGGATGTGCGTGGGGAGACCCACCCAGCCTGGGCCAACGCAGAGTCTCCAGCTGGGAGGAGCTTGCCCGTGAGAGGAACAGGAACTCTGCCTTTGATGTGGGCAGGGAAGGTGCCCTTTTGGCTACTGCTCAAAGCCAGGGCCCTGTGGAGCCTCCAGGGTGATGTCCAGGGGCTCTGGAGCCCAGGGGGAGCAGTGGCCCCGTGGCCAGGGTGATGTCATGGGGCTCTGAAGCCCAAGGGGAGCCGGTGGCCCTATGGCCAGCAGGACAGTGACAGTGACCACACTCCAACCCAGGCTCACGGGGCTGTGTCTCACCAGGGGATCAGGGACAGCACCAGGAGCTCCACCACTAAAACAGAGAACAGCCAGGGGAAAAAGGGTTCTTCATCTTTCTAAATCCTTTTTGTTCCTAAAATTGAATGTGGTTAAAGTAGAAAGCATCAATTCTGAAAGCAGGTTCCAAAATACATCAGTCAGTTTTCATTGTAGAACCAGAGAATCAGGGAATGGGTTGGGTTGGAAAGGACCTCAAAGCCCATCCAGTGCCACCCCTGCCATGGCAGGGACACCTCCCACTGTCCCAGGCTGCTCCCAGCCCCAATGTCCAGCCTGGCTTGGGCACTGCCAGGGATCCAGGGGAAGCCACAGCTGCTCTGGGCACCCTGTGCCAGGGCTCTCCCACCCTTCCGAGGAAACAAATCCTTCCCAATATCCATCCATCCCTCCTTCTTCACTCATGTGCTGAGAAAGAAGGACTTTGGGAAGAGCAGGGGTGGAATTTTCTCATCCTGTTTTCCAAGCTGCCTCTGAAAACTTTTTGAGTGTCAAAATGCAAAGGGATGAGGGAAAGGGCAGGACAATCAAATAGTGCTCTGTAAAAGCAGTGACCAGAACATGAGGGAAAAGGAGGGTTTGAACGTGTCCTTGGCTGCCAGTCCTGGGTGCCAGCAAGGTGGCCCTCAGCAGGGAGGGGTGTTGAGTGGAAACAGGGACCTTAAAATGTCAGGAGGTGGAGGGAGCAGATGGGGATGAAGGTGTGTGGTCCTTGGTTGTGAAAGGTGTGAGAACACTGAGCCTTCCCAAACCAGAGTTTGGATTTCTGTCCCACTCAGCCTCTGCTCCTTCAGGGAAGATCAGAAGCTGTGGCAGGACCATTTTGGGAGGAACTCCACTGGCTCCCAGCTCCGGTTTCCACCTGGAACCCTGATGCTGTTTCCAGAGACCAGAAACATCCTGGGGGGGTTCTGAGCTTTTGCCAAGGTTCGGGTGGGGAGAGGTGATAGGAGCATCCCTGGCTCTCCCAGCTGGTGCCAGGACACAGCACGTGACCACTGGGGTCAGGAGGGCTTTTCTGTCTCTTGGAGTCCCCACTTTCACAATTTACCATTCATCTTCAGCAGGGATGGGCATGGAGGGGGTGGTAAACAGCAAGGAAACTGATAAACCATAACAGATTTCTCTCTAGTAATTATTTCTGGTAATTAGCTGCCTTTCAGAGCAGCTCCTAATTGGGTGGGGATTGCCAGCACCTCTTCCTGGACAATGCCTTTAATTCTGGGGGGTTGTTGCTGCTCCTGGTTTTTTACTTCCTTTTTCCTCTCTGTTTTTAATCCCTGATGTGTTTGGCCTCCCCTTTTCCCCCAGCAATTCTGATGGAATTCTAATGGAATCAGCAGGTGGGGCCAGGGAGGATGCAACGGTGGGTGGTGGGTGGTGGCTGGGCCAGGGGCTGGGGTGCTCTGGGGTGCTGGTTTGGCCAGGGTTGCAGACAGCATGAACACCTTTCCTGCGCTGCCAGAAGTGGGGCCAGCAGTTGGATTGTGAGTGATCCTTGGGGATCCCTCCAAGCTGGCGTTCCATGCTCTGTGGGAGGAATGGCAACCCATGAGTTCATTTTGGAGCAGATTGCTATAGCAGGAGGTGAGGCTCTGCCATCATCCGCAGGGTGCCAGAGCCGTCCCTGACCCTGCCAAGGCGCTGGAACTTTGCAAAGCAGTTTTCATTTTCCCATTTGAGTGTCTGTAGCACAGGAGCAGAGAGGCCATTGAGAGGAGTCACCCCAAGGTGTGGAGGGGTTTGTCTGGACAGCCTGGGTGAAGGCAGCGCCTGGGGAGGCTTCCCAGAGCCCCCCAGAGGCCAGATCTCTCCAGAAATGACGCTGGAGCTTCTGGAGCTCGGGCCGGGACCATCCCTGGGAGCCTGGGCAGTGCCCAGCTACCCTCTGGGGACAGAAGAACCTTTTCCCTGAGATCCATCCCACCTGACACCGCTCCAGAGTTCCCTGGGCTCCTGGCCCTGTCCCAGAGCAGAGTCAGGCCCCTGCCCCTCCGCCTCCCCTCGGGAAAGAGCTTGCAGCCCCGCAGGAGTCTCCCCTCAGTCTCCTCTGCTCCAGCTGAACAAGCCAAGAGCCCTGAGCCTCTCCTCAGACCCTTCCCCAGCTCGTGTTCTTCCTTTGGCCACTCTCCAACAGCTTTAGATCCTCCTGATCTCGTGGTGCCCAAAGTGCCCCCAGCACCCGAGGTGAGGCTGCCCCAGTGCAGAGCAGAGCAGGACAATCCCTCCCTGGCCTGGTACCCCAGGAACAGTGACCCTTTGGGCTGCCCAGGACACCGGGACTCTGATCCAACTCGCCCGACCAGGACACCAGACCTTCTGCAGCGCTGCTCTCCAGCCTTTCATTCCCACTCTGTCCCTGCATTCAGGGCTGCCCCATACCAAAGGCAGCCCTTGCCCTGTCAAACATCCCACAGTTGGTGATTTCCCAGTGCCCCTTCACCTTCCCACACATCCAGCAGCCCCGTGGTGCAGCTCAGGCTCTCTGGTGATGGCAGAGACTGCTGGACAGGGCTGGGAGCACCTTGGGGTGGTGGAAGGTGTCCCTGACATGGCAGGGGTGGCACTGGATGGGCTTTAAGGTCCCTTCCAACCCAAAACCTATTCCATGATTCCTCGCTCCAACCACTCATGGGAGCAGCCGGATGGGATGGGATGGGATGGGAGGGATGGATGGGATGGATGGGATGGGATGGATGGGATGGAGGGATGGGATGGATGGGATGGTGGGATGCCTGCTGCTGCTGTCCATGGCATTGCCCTGCTATTGCTGTGCACCAGGAGCAGTCAGGATCTCCCTGATGCCGCAGCCGCCGGGTGCTCTGTGCCCGTGGCTGGCGGATCGAGCTCTTAAGCTCTTTTAGAAATTAGGTCATTTAGGAGCTCCATCCCCTGACATCCTGACCTTTGTTTACTCAGCGTTTAAGCCTTGGGCAGGGAGCAGTCCTTGAGCTCAGGGAGGGGGAGGCTGGACCCTGCCAGGACCTTCCCACCATCCAGGAATGGGGCTCTGGGGGCTGTTCTGGGGGAATCCACTCTGCATTCTTTGGGGTGACGGTGCAGAATGAGCATCCTCCTCTCTGTTCCCAGGCTGGCACAGGGTGCCCAGAGCAGCTGTGGCTGCCCCTGGATCCCTGGCAGTGCCCAAGGCCAGGCTGGACATTGGGGCTGGGAGCAGCCCTGGGACAGTGGGAGGTGTCCCTGCCATGGCAGGGGTGGCACAGGATGGGCTTTGAGGTCCCTCCCAACCCAAGCCAGTTTGGGGTTCTATGAAGGTCACGGGGGAACATGGGCACTGCTGGCACTGATCCCACACAGATCCCAGCTGGCAGCAGTGAGGAACCCACGGGTTTTGGGGCTTTGGATCCCCTCAGGAGAGGGGGAGGACGTGCCCGTGCCCCATGTGGGGCAGGAACTCAGCTGGGATTGGGGTTCCTGCTGTCTGTGGAGCATCCCCAGGCTCTGGTCACTTGTCCTGGCCTTGCTCTGCTCCAGCCCTGCCCCTGCCTCTGCCCAGCGGGGTCTGTGGGGTCTGTGGGGTGTGCTGGGAGCTTTGGCTGGGGCTGGCCCTGCCAGTTCCCTTGGCCACGAACCCGTCCCTGCAGCTCTGGGCTGGGGGTGCTCATGGAGCTGCTCCCCTGCTCCACAATGAGCCTTGCAGGGCTGTCACTGCACCGAGGGCACAGGGAGCTGCCCCACAGGAGCAGGGGTCTGGGTGCCTGGGGGCAAAACAGCCTTCCCTCTGACCCCAAACCTTATCTTTCTCTTCCCTCTGACCCCAAACCTTATCTTTCTCTTCCCTCTGACCCCAAACCTTGTCTTTCTCTCCCCTGCAGGGAAGAGCAGTGACAGAGCCTCCTACTCCACGTTTGGAAGAGACACAGGGATGCCAGGCCTGAACCAGGTAATGATCACATGCAGTGACATTTTCTGCTTTGTTTTCTGGCTCCTGAGAGTGAGAGTCTGGGAATGAGCACCAGCCTGGATTTGCATCTCACCTCCATGCCCGGGGTCCTGGGAAGCCTCTGCTCTGCCCCAAAACCCCTGTGGAATGTCAGGGCTCACCCTGGCGTGTGTTGCTGGCTCAGAAGAGTTGTCAGAGGTCAGAAAATGTTGGTTGGAGCAGCCTCGCTTTTCTCCCAAGCTTCTTCAGGCTCTGGTGCTTTGTTATTGTTCCTCCTGGTTTGTGTTTGCTCAGCCGTGCCCCAGCCCCGCCGCCCTGCTGGGGAGTTCAGGGGTGGGATCCCAGCAGCAGCACCTTCCCTGTGCCAGTGCCAGGCTGCCCTGGGCAGGGGACCCTTCCAGGAACTCCTTCCTATTCCACTGCCAGCCTGGCTTTTCCTCTCCCTCCCCAGCAGCCTCCCCTGGCTAGGGCCCCGTGCCCCAGTTCAGGGCAGGGAGGATCTGTGGGATGGTTTTTGTGCTGCTGCAGCATCATCCGAGCGGCTGTCGGGCAGAGCTGTGGTTTTATGGTTTTTGTGGTTTTATGCTGATGTGGAGCTGCAGCTGGAGCTCTGTGTCCAGCTGGGGCCCAGCACAGAACGGAGTGGAGCTGCTGGAGCCAGGGTAGAGCATGGGAGAGCTCAGGGCTGGAGCCCTCTGCCTGGGGCCAGGCTGGGAGAGCTGGGGGTGCTCACCTGGACAGGAGAAGGATCCAGGGAGCTCAGAGCCCCTTTTGGGCCTGAAGGGCTCCAGGAGAGCTGGAGAGGGACTGGGGCCAAGGGCTGGAGGGACAGGACCAGGGAATGGCTTGCCAGTGCAGAGGGCAGGGATGGATGGGATATTGGGAAGGACATTGTTCCCTGGGAGGGTGGGGAGGCCCTGCACAGGGTGCCCAGAGCAGCTGTGGGCTGCCCCTGGATCCTGGCAGTGCCCAAGGCCAGGCTGACATTGGGCTGGGAGCAGCCTGGGATGGGAGGTGTCCTGCTATGGCAGGGGTGGGCACTGGGATGGGCTTTAATGTCCCTTCCCACCCAAACCTTTCTGAGATCCCACGATCTCCACAATCCAGGAGGGTCCCAGCCCACCAGAGCCGCCTCTCACAGCCACAGCCCGGCCCCGTTGGGTCACCCTGAGCTGGGCTGTGCCGAGGAGCAGACTCTGCTTCCTGTGCAGAACCGCACAGCAGCCCTGGGATAATCTCCCCTGCTGCCAACAGCAGCCAGGAATGGTTTTTGGGGCAGGAGCAGCAGCTCCCTTTGATGTGCAGCTCCCAGTGCCCGCTCAGTGCCCGTTCGGTGCCCCGGGATAACGGCACAACACCCGGGGCCGAGGAGGAGCTTTGGGCTGACACTTTCATCTCATCATGTACACACACAACACACACACAGAGCATGACATGTTCGAATTTTGCACAAATTTGTCATTAATTTCCTCTCTCTGAGTGAGGATGTTGCTGGAGCAGCTGCGCTGGCTGTGCAGAGTGGATTCATTTACGGCTGAAGCCGCTCAAACAAAACTGTGGCCGGTGCCAAGGCGTTGCTTTTGGATGTGATGGTTTTGCTGGGCTTTGGTGGAGGAGGGGGGATATAAGGTAACAGAAATGGGGGGGCAAATGGCCGGGAGAGGCCCCGGGAGAGGCGGGCGCAGGGCTGGGGATCGGGTGGCAAATCCCACTTGATGTGGAGAGGAGACAAAACCCCCTTGTGTGGGGCAGGGGGAGGCTGGCGGAGCTGCTGTGGCCCCCAGAGCAGTTGTTGCTTCTGGCTCCAGTTTGGGGGAGTGGGGGGGGTTGACCTTTTTTTTGTTTATTTTTGAAAAGATGAGAAATTGTCTGGTGGAGATGCCCTGGATGGGGAGCAGGTTCTGCCAAAAAATGGGGCAGAGCTGAGGTTTCCCCTTATTCAACCCTGAGCTGTGTCCTGAGGCTTCCCCAGGGAGAGGAAATGGGAAGAAAACCCCTTTCTGTGGTAAATTGCCTCAAAATCGCAGCACCTCTCCTGCCTGCAGGAGGAGCAGGGCAGCAGCTCCCGGGATCCCTCCGGGTGCTTTCCTTGGAGCGGGTCCGGAGCGCAGGAAACCTGAGCAGTGGAACAGATTGCAGGAATGTCACCAGCTGTGAACACACGAGCTCCTCTTTCCCTCCCTGACCCCTTTCTGGAGGAGACGGAGGTTGAAAGCAAAGGTTTTTCTTTCCAGTTTCTCAAAAGCCTGAAATCCTCCTTTATTTCCATGCGCTGCCCTCGGAAGAGGGTCAGAGCTGAGCTTTTGGGGGCGCTTTGCCAGCCCTGAGCAATTCCATGTAAATGCTCTGAGCTTCCTCCCGAGGTGAGAGGGGCAGTGCTGGAGGAGAGGGAGGCTCTGTCCCAGGAGGGAGCACCCTGGGCTCCCCCAGCTCCGTTCTGCTCCCCAGCCGTGCCCAAGGTCAGCCGGGATAAACACCAGGGAGGAGTTTCCTGCCTTTAGAGAGAGGGATTTGGCTTTTCCCCGATAAAAACAGGAGAAAACCAACCCGAGCAGCGGCAGCGGTGCCAGGGCACTGGCCATGACATGGGCTGGTGACAGGGGCTTGTCCTGCCCTCCTGGACATCAGAGTGACTGTGGACCATGATGGTCCTACCATGACACCTACAAGGTGACACCATGGTCCCACAGTGTCCCCTGCCATGGCATCTACAAGTGGCTGTGGGACTACAATCTCCCTTGCCATGGCACCTACAGGGTGACCACAGTCCGACAATGTCCCCCACCATAGCATCTACAAGGGGGACTTCAATGTCCCCCTCCATGGTCCCACGGTGTCCCCCTCCATGGTCATAGCATGTCCCCCACCATGGTACCACAATGTCATGATGTCCCCCACAATGGCACTTACAAAGTGACACAATGTCCCCCACCATGACACCTACAAGGTAACTGTAGGACAATGATGTCCCCCACCATGGCACCCACAGGGTGACCATGGTCCCATCATGTCCCCCCCATGGCACTCACAAATGACACCTGTCCAATGTCCCCACCATGGTCATATGTCCCTCCCTCATGCACCACAGGTGACATGGTCCCATCATGTCCCCCACCATGGCACTCACAAAGTGAACCATGGTCCCATGATGTTCTCCCCAGTGGTTTCCATGTCCCCCCCATGGCACCTACAAGGTGACACCACAGTCCCACCCCGTCCCCCCCACGGCACCTGCCGTTTCACATCCTTGCTTTGCAGAGGTTCCTTGCAGGGGTCCAGGGGCTCCTTGCAGGGAAGCACGAGCTGAAAGCCCCTTTTGTTCCCGCACACCTCTTCCCCCACCTCCACCCCCATATTTACGGATTTGCTTTCCCTCCCGGCCCCTCGGCTCGTGTTTATTTTTCCCCTCAGCCGCATTGGTGTGAAGGTGGCTCAAAGCAGCTCTGTTCTCCCCCACGAGTGGTGTTCAGGATTCCATGGCAGCCTTTTCTCTCTCCTCGTTTGCAGCCCGGTTTCCTGGCCGGCGAGATGGGAATCGCCAGCCCCAGCACGCTGTCCCCCACTGCAGCCAAAGGGGCGTCGCAGTATTTTTCTTAACCAACAATCCTCGGCAGGAGAGGTGCTGAGAGCAGCATTAGGTGAGTGATGGCATGTCCCCAGTGCCACCACACCCCTGGGTGGTGTCACCTCACTGGAACTGCCTTTGGGAACGGGGAGCTGATGCTGGGAATGAGGGTGGTGATGTTGAAAAAGAGGGTGGTGATGTTGGGAATGAGGGGCTGATGCTGCAGTGTGTGTGCCTGCATTTGCTCATTTTTGGGGAGGGAACACACAAATTACCTTTATCTATATACACAGATACCTGACTTCAAAAAAAAGGGTGCTGGGGGTACAATTTCCCTCTTTCTGGAAAATGCCAGATGAGCTGCAAGCAGCAAATGGCTTCAGGTTCTAGTTCAAACTCCTCTAGCCCCGCTGCACATCACTCATCCTTCCTGGAACACCCTGGGCAGCTCAGGGGCCGTTTTGGGGGCTGGGGGCTGCAGCAGGCGAGGCTGGCAGGGGCAGAGGGGCAGGAGGGGTGGACACGGTGCCCTGGGACTCTGGCAATGTTTGCTGCTGTGTGTTACCCACATCTGGATGTAGCTGGGAACAGCTTTAGGCAGGGTCAGGTGTGAGTTAACCCCGCAGGGAAGGCAGCTCTGCTTCCCCAGAACTCGTGTTTCTGTCACAGTTCCCCCTGCACCCTCCAGGTTTACTTTCCTGCTGCTATTTTGGGCTTTCCCACAATGAAACCAGAAGTGACCCAGCCACGGCTGCGTTTTTCAGAGAAAAGCACCCACTGCCATGCAAAATCATTCTGTGTTCTGAATTTCTGCTCTGCAGATCCAGCAGAGCCCTGGTGTTAGCACCCTGCACCCCCCAGCCAGGGCTTGCCTAAATGTTGGAAAATAATAGGAATATGAATAAATAATAAATAATTATGGAAATAATAAAAATAATTAGAAATAATAAAATATTATGGAAATAATAAATATATGGAAAATAATAAAAAATGTTGGAATAATATTAAACATGTAAAAAAAATAATTGTGAAAAATAGAATTAATTTTTTTTCCCTTGACCCACCAGCTCCATGAATTTGTCCCCTTCCCCCAGGACACCATGTCCCCCTCCAGAGCACACCCCTGCCTCCTGCAGCTTTCCCAAGTACATCCCTGTGAGGGAGCAAATGAAAATAGAGCCCAGCCCTGCATGGGTTCCCTTTCTGCATCCTCTCTCCATAAACCCACTTCAAGTTAAAATGTCTCCCAAAAAAACCCCAATGAGGAGTTACAACATTAGGTGTTATTATATTTATGGGCTCAGTCTCCTCCGAGGAGCTCTTGGTGCCCTGGCATCTCTGTTTGGGGGTGCAACCTGTCCCCAAAGGCTTCAGGGGCATTCAGAGAGGCTCATCTTTGGACATTGTCACCCTTGATGCTTTTGGGACATTTGGGATTTCAGCCACCTGTACCTGCAGCTTCCAGCCCTGGAGACTTCCACTGCAGCTCCCTTCCCCTCCCACTAACCCAGCTGAAATCTCAGAGTCTCTTTTCTCCCCCTAACGCAGATGGACAGCCCAAAAAGGTTCGGAAGGTGCCTCCTGGACTCCCCTCCTCGGTGAGTGGCAGCGGCGTGTTCCCATTCCCCATCCCCTGGGAATCCTCTGCTCCCTGAGCCTGCGGGCTGCGACCCCAACCCCAAACATCGGGGACTGGGGTTTCCCAGGAGGGGAAGGGTTTTCATGGAGAACAACCATGGAGGACTGGGATTTTAGTGGGATCAGGAAAGGTTTTCCGTGGAGAAGAATATGGAGGAGAACACAGCATCAAGGCTGGGATTTTAGCAGGGTGGGGAAGGGTTTTCCATGGAGAACAACCATTGAGGACTGGGATTTTAGCAGGATCAGGAAAGGGTTTTCCTGTTGTAGAACAACATTGACGGCTGGGATTTTAGTAGGATGGGGAATGGTTTTCCTTTGTAGGAGAACAACCATCAAGGACTGGGATTTAGTAGGATCAGGAAGGGTTTTCCTTTGTGGCACTGGATGGGTTTAAGGTCCCTTCCAGACAAACCCTTCTGGGATCCAGCAATCTCAAAGGAACAACCATGGAGAGCTGGATTTTAGCAGAACCAGGAAGGGTTTTCCCATGTGGAACAGCCATCGAGGGCTGGGATTTTAGTGGGACTGGGTCTTCCTTTGTAGGAGAACAACCATCAGGGACTATGGGGTTTTAGCAGGATCAGAAGAGTTTTCCCATGGAGGAGAACATGGAAGAACATGGAGGAGAACATAGCATCAAGGCTGGGATTTTAGCAGGGTGGGGAAGGTTTTTCCTTTGTAGAACAACATTGATGGCTGGGACTTTAGCGGATGAGAATGTTCTCCTTTGTAGAGAACAACCGTCGGGACTGAGATTTTAGCGGGATCAGGAAGGGTTTTCCTGTGGAGAAGAACAACCATGGAGGGCCTGGCGTTTTAGCAGGGTGGGGAAGGGTTTTCCATGGAGAACAACCATGGAGGGCTGGGGTTTTAGCAGGACCAGGAAGGGTTTTCCTGTAGAAAACAACATTGACGGCTGGGATTTTAGCGGGATGGGGAAACGTTTTCCTGTTGTAGAAACAACCATCAGGGGCTGGGGTTTTAGCAGGATCAGGAAGAGTTTCCCATCGAACAACCATGGAGGGCTGGGATTTTAGGGGGCTGGGAAGGTCTTCCTTTGTAGAAGAACAACGATCAGAACTGGGGTTTTAGCAGGGTGGGGAAGGGCTTTCATGGAGGAGGCGGGGAAGCGATGGGAGCGCCCCGGAGGCTCCCCGGGCCGGAGCTCCGCGGGTTGCGGGGCTGTCGCGGCTGAAAAGGGACCCGGGCGGGCTGGGGCGGGCTCGGGTTTCGCTCTGCAGTTGCGCTGGGGCGGCAGCTGAGCCCGCTCCAGGTGTGCACTGCTTCCCGGGAAAGCCGAGCAGCCCGCAGGAACATCCCGCCTGCTCCGGGGGACAACTCAACAAGGGCTTTGTGCGGGCACAGTAATGGGATCGCCAGGAGAGCTCACTGGGGCGGGCGCGGGGCTGCTGCAGGCACGGAGCTGTCTGGAACTGGGGCTGCGTTCCTGCCTGCGATGGTGCGTGCCTGGAGGGGGACAGGTCAGATCTGCCGCACTGGCTCTGTCCCAGGCTCTGTCCCAGCTCTGTCCCAGGCTCTGTCCCAGGCTCTGTCCCAGCTCTGTCCCACTGGGCTGTCCCAGGCTTTCTGTCTGTCCCCAATGTATCTGTCCCCAAGCTCTGTCCCAGTCTCTGTCCCCACTCCATCCCATGGGGCTCTGCCAGGCTCTGTCCCCCGCTCTGTCCCCACTCGCTTCCCCAGTCTCTGTCCCCAGCCTGTCCCTAGCCTGTCCCAGTCTCTGTCCCCAGCTCTGTCCCTAGGCCCTGTCCCCAGTCTCTGTCCCAGTCTCTGTCCAGCTCATCTCCACTGCCTGTCCCAGCTCTGTCCCAGCTCTTCCCAGCTCCATCCCAGCTCCATCCCCGGCTGCCTGGCCTGCCCGTCCTCATCCCTGCCAAAGTCCCTGTTCCCTGGGGAGTCCCCCATCCAGGAGGGAAATCCGGTGCTGGGGCATTCCCTGGTGTTCCTGCAGGGCTGTGACCTCCAGCACAGGCTCTGCCTTTGCAATCAGACCCCGAGGTGCTGATTTTGGAGGGGGAGGGAGAGGAGGGCACTGAGCCTTGCCAGCTGGCTGGCAGATCCGGTGTTGGAGGCTCCACGTGGAATCCACATGAGGCGAGAACAGCTCAGTTGCTCCCAGCTGTGTGTTCACCAGGGAAAAGCTGCTCCAGGCAGAATCCAGGCCGCTGCCTCGAGTTCTTTGTGAAGTTTGGAGCTTAAACCCCAGAGGACCACGTGGGGAAAACATCACCCCACCAAATGGCCTTTATTGGCCTCAGATTTCAAAGCTCTGGGGCCTGGTCCGTGCTGCTGGCAGTACCCTGGAGGGCCCCATTCCCACAGGAGGAGCTGCTTGGCTCCTGCCAAAGCTCAGCCCCTTCCCCGTGCCTGGGTGACACCTGCACGCCAGCCTTTCACGGATCGTGCCGTGTTTGGGTTGGGAAGGGACCTCAAGCCCATCCAGTGCCACCCTGCCCATGGCAGGGACACCTCCCACTGTCCCAGGCTGCTCCAGCCCCAATTCCACCTGGCCTTGGGCACGCCAGGGATCCAGGGCAGCCACAGCTGCTCTGGGCACCTGTGCAGGGCCTCCCCACCCTCACCGGGAACATTCTCCCAATATCCAGCTGAGGAATTTTTCCCCAACATCCAGACTCAATCTCCCTCTCTGCCCTGGCTGTGTGCCCCAGCTGCCCCTGGACACCAAAGTTCCCATTCCCAGAGCCCGGGCTGGTGCTGCCTCTGTCCCTCGCCCTCCCCATGTTGGCAGCTCCGGCTTCCTGTGTTGTTTTTGAACTTCCACACCTGGGGAGGAGGCAGGAGAGGTGTGAGGCACAAGGAGTGGCCTCAAAGGCAGCGGATCAAAGGCTCTTTCTTGTCTGACTGGCCCGTGCAGGAGCCCAGCCCGTGTTATCGCTGGACCCCGTGCAAAATAAATAGGTTAATCAGCATCTTATTAAAATGAAGGGCTTTAATCTGTAATTCCTGAGCTGCTTTGAGAACAGGCCCAGATCAGTGGCAGCAGGAGCTGAGGAAGGGTGGGTGAGCAGGGAGTGATGCCAGGGGCACCGAGAGGCAGTGGCAGCATGAGGGGCTTCAGGGGATGCGAGGAGCGATGCCAGGCAGGGCTGGGCACTGAAGGGCCTGTGTTGGTACCCCAGAGCCTTTGAGCTCAGAGCTGGTGTCACGAGGGGCCACGGAGATGCTGCAGGGCTGGAGCCCCTCTGCTCTGGGGCCTGGCTGGGAGAGCTGGGGGTGCTCACCTGGACAGGAGAAGGATCCAGGGAGAGCTCAGAGCCCCTTTTGGGGCCTAAAGGGGGCTCCAGGAGAGCTGGAGAGGGACTGGGGACAAGGGCTGGAGGGACAGGACACAGGGAATGGCTTGCAGTGCCAGAGGGCAGGGATGGATGGGAATATTGGGAGAAATTGTTCCCTGGGAGGATTGGGGAGGCCTGGCCAGGGTGCCCAGAGCAGCTGTGGCTGCCCCTGGATCCCTGGCAGTGCCAAGGCCAGGCTGGACATTGGGGCTGGGAGCACCCTGGACATGGGAGGTTCCCTGCCATGGCAGGGGGTGGCACTGATGTGATTTGAGCCCTTAACCCAAACCATCCATGACCAGGAGGTGCTGGTTGGGATGCCCTCGGGGCACAGAGCCCCTCAGAGTCCTCTCTGGACGCTCCTGGCCGGGGGCGTGGTGTCCGGGCACAGCAGCCAGGGCTGGCCCCACACGGATCCTTTGTGGCTCTGCACCAGCCGCGGTGCCAGGGAGCCCAGGCAGGGATTCTGTGCCAGTCGTTCCTGCAGGGTTTCGTTGCCGCAGTGAGTCCGGTGCCTGGGAGCTGTTCGAGGCGCCGCATTCCCAGTCTGGTCACTGCTCTTTTCAGCCTCAGCCTGCCAAGTCCCACCCCAGCTCTGCACTGAAGCAAAAAAACAGGAAGGGGAAAACAGCCCGAGCAGAGCGCTGGCGAATCCAGCGCCGGGCTTTTCGAGCGGCTCTCGCCGCGCTGGCAAATGTTCAACCGGAGAAATGACCTCACCTGGAGTCCCCGAGGCCGCCGGCGAGAGGGCCTGGGCCGCGGGTGGGGAACGACGGGCCCTGCCCTGATTTACAGCTTCCTGCAGCGCCGGCCCCGGCCCCCCCGGCCCTCCGGTTCCGCAAGCTCCGAGCTCCGCGGGCTCCGAGCTGCGCGCTTTGGGGGCTCCGTGCTCCGAGCTCCGCGCTCGGTGGTCCGAGCTCGCGCGCTCCGGGGTTCGGGCTCCGGAGTGTTCGAACTGAGTTTTTCGAGCTCGGGCCCCGCGCTCTGAGCTCCGCGCTCCGCGGGCTCAGAGCTCCGCGCTCCAGGCTCGGCGCCCCGCCGTGCAGGCAAGGATGGAGCTGGCTTTTCACAGCCTCCCCTGTGCTGGCAGCAAAAGCAAAGATTAGGAGGGCTCAGGGCCAGCGTTGCAGTGCAAGCTGGACCCCTCAGGATGCCGCAGGAGATGTTGCGGGGGCGGTGGAGCAGGAGCAGGGTGGGTGCACAGCAAGTGAATCCTCCCCCCCGCTCTGCACCCTGCTCCCTTCCGTCCCCCGATTTCCCCCCCTTGTTTTCTCCGTGGGTTCCTGGCGTGGCTGTTGGTGCAGCTGCCGGGCGCCTGGCCCCGAGCCAGCCCCTGCCAGATGGCGCAGGGCTCTCAGACGTGCCGCGCTCCATTCCCCGGCCCGGCTCCCGCTATTTAATCAAATTATAGCAAAAGTCAATTTGCTGGATTCCCGTTCTCCGCTGCCGCCCCCGGCCCCCCCGGCCCACGCGTGGCTCCCTCTGCCCACGGCACCGGCAGCATCCCTGGGACAAGAGCTCGCAATTCTCTGTTTTGAGCGAGGGACAAAGGGCAGCTGCCCGTGTCTGTCAGAATTTGCCCTTCCCCCTCTCTCTAATTCTTTTTTTTTGTCTTTATTTTACAAGTTCCTTGCAGAATCACAGAATCATTAAGGTTGGAAAAGCCCTGGAAGGTCACAGAGTCCGACTGTTCCTCAGCACTGCCAAGGCCACCACTGGCCCGTGTCCCCAAGTGCCACATTCACACGTTGTTTGAACGCTTCCAGGGACAGTGACTCCACCACTGCCCTGGGCAGCACCTTCCAATGCCTGACCACACTTTCAATGAAGAAATTTCCCCAATATCCATCTAACCCTCCCCTGCCCAGGCCTGAGGCCGTTCCTCTTCCTGTCCTGTTCCCTGGAGCAGAGCCCGACCCCCCCGGCTGCCCCCTCCGTCAGGGAGTTGTGCAGAGCCACAAGGTCCCCCTGACCCCCTTTGCTCCAGGCTGAGCCCCTTTCCCACCTCCCAGCCCCCTTCCACAGCTCTGCTGTCCCTGTTGTCCCTTGATGGATTTTAGGGGCTTTTGGGATTCGTCACCAAAACGAAGCTGGCAGGGCTGCAGGGGATAGGTGGAATCACCATCCTGGAATTGTTCCAAAAAAACGTTTGGCTGTGACACCGAGGACATGGTTTAGTGGGTGACCATGGTGGTTGCTGCTGCTTTGATAGTTGAATCAACCTTAAAGTTTTTTCCGAACCTTAAGGCATTCTCGTGATTGTTTTTTGTTCCGCCACCCACCAATCTTGACCCCTTTTAGCTGGGCTGGAAGGGAGCAGCTGGCGTGGGGAAACAAGAAACTCCTGGCAAGTTTCCTTCCAAGTGAGAGCCATGTGTGCCAGCAGAGCCCAGCCCTGCCCCACCTCTGCTTTCAGCTGATTTTAATAAAAAAAGTATACCGTTCAGAATGAATCAAAGGGATGAAAAGTAATGCTGTGACAAAAGTTCCTCACATCATTTCAAGTGCCATTTCAGTTTCTTTGAATGCCATTTCAGTTTCTTTGCGTGTTTAATTTCTGCTGTTTTGAAAAAAAAAAAAAAAAAAAAAAAAGTCTGTTTTTTGTCCTGGCAGAGCTGATTTTCATCCAGGCTTTAGGATGGGTTTGGTTCATTTGGAAGGGAAGGAAAAGCTTTCCTTCTGCTTAATGTGCTGTTAAAACACAGAGCTGAGCAGTGCTGCAAAATCTTCACCAAGAGCTGTCCGACGAGCGTCCCCTCCCTGTGCCGGAGAAGCGCCACTGTGCCTCAGTTTCCCCTCGAGCTGGCTGTGAGCAGGGGCTGTGTTCAGAGCCTGGCACAGGGCAGGGCTGGCACAGGGGGATCCAAAAAGGCCACTCGAGTGCCCGCTGTACACGCCTCAGCCCATCCCTCCAGCACGGGGTCACTGCAGCACTGGTGGCTTTTGTGTTTACCCTCAGAAAAAGTTATAACCACGGAAACAGAACTGGAGCAGTGCTGAAACCTCCTGCTGGAGCTGGGGCTGGGCTGGGGACCCTGTACCTGTGCCTGTGCTCTGTACCCTCTGCCTGTCCTCTGTGACCTCTCTTCTGTTCTCTGTGCCTCCTCGCTGTGTCCCAGTGCCCTGTCCCCTGTCCTTCTGCCCTGGTCCCTGCCCTTGCTCAGGGCTTCTGCCCTACAAGGACTTTGGCTCACTGCTTCCTCCCCCAGATCTCCAGTGAATGGATAAAAGCAGCTCACGCGGACTATCAACAGGTTTGGGTTGGAAGGGACCTTAAAGTCCTTCTTGAAATGGCAAAGGACACCTCCCACTTCCAGGCTGCCCCAGCCCCCAATGTCCAGCCTGGCCTTGGCACTCGCCAGGGATCCAGGGGCCACAGCTGCTCTGGGCACCCTGTGCCAGGGCCTCCCCACCCCCCAGGGAACAATTCCTAACCAATATCCCATCCATCCGCCCTCTGGCCACTGGGAGCCCATTCCCTGTGTCCTGTCCTCCGTCCTTGGAAGGTCGTTGAGTGAAGCACTTGCTGCGTTGTTTGCTTGTGGGATAGGTGTGTCAAACACTGCTGGAGTTTTGAGATTCACAGTTTAGGCTGTGCAGGGTTGGGGCAGCCCACGGTGAGGATGTGGGCCGGGGGTGCCCGAGCCCTTCCTTCAACCCCTTCCTGCCCCACAAGTGTACTCTCATACCAACTCCGGTGATGACTACAGCAGGGATCCAGCTGGATATACTCCCTCGAAACCTCCCAGCATGTGTACCCTGAGCCTTTTATGTGACAGGTGAGTCACTGCCGGCCCTGTGATCCACAAAGCGGGCAGAGCAGGGGCAGCCTGGCCCCTTGGACCACAGCAGGAATTGCTCAAACAGAGGGAGACACAAACAGCCCCAAAGTCATGGAATCCTGGAAAGCTAGTGTATCTCCACATGTGCAGGTATGATCCAGCCCAGACCTCCAACAACCCACCCCTTTTTCATCCCTGGCAGTGCTGTCCAAACGCTCGCTGAGCTTTGGCGAGCCTCGGGCCGACATTCCCTGGCAGCCTGGGCATGCCAGCACCCTCTGGGGAGACG
>CM019235.1:2596293-2630031 GCA_009741485.1 Malurus cyaneus samueli | reverse complement strand
ATGCAAGTTTAAAACTCAGAGGCGCAGGTTTAAAACTCAGAGATGCAGGTTTAAAACTCAGAGGTGCAGGTTTAAAACTCAGGGTGAGGTTTAAAACTCAGGTTTAAACTCTGAAGTGCGGTTTAAACTCAGAGGTGCAGGTTTGAAATGCAGGTTTAAAACTCAGAGGTGCAGGTTTAAAACACGGGTGCAGGTTTAAAACTCAGAGCACCTCCAGAGAGCTGTGCCTGGTTTGATTCACATCTAAACCCACCCGAAATAAAAACCATCCCACTAGCCCGTCACCCAGCAATTAACAATACAGGAATTACCAACACAGCAATTAACAATACAGCAATTAATGTGCCACCAATGGGCTCATGGAGTGGGGACTGTGGGTCACTCCACAGGGGACAACACCCTCAGCTGGCACCTGACCTTCGTGCTGGGTCCCCATCCTAGAGAGCCCCCTCCTGCTGCAGCCCTGCCCTGGTCACAGCTGTCATGGGTTTAGGGGACCTGTCTGACTGAGCAGGTAAAGCTGAGCTGCTCCTGTCCCCAAAGCAGGCTCGGTGTCCCCAAAGCAGGCTCGGTGTCAGCAAGCAGCATTAACACCCTCAGCTCCTGCCCAACAGCACCGAAAAGCACCAGGAGTGTGAGGAAGGAGATCCCTGCACACTTGCAGACCTCCCAACCCCTCCAGAGCACAACTGACCCGCTACAAACCACCCCTTCACACCCCATCCCACCATCCTTCACACGCCATCCTCCACCCTCTGCCCAAAACCCCAGCTCGACAGATGTCTGGCAGGAGGTGAGCCAGGAGGGCTGGGCAGAGCCTGGCGCTCAGCTCCTGGCTGGCCATGGCGAGATCCCCATTTTCACTCAGCTTTATTTCCAATAAAGAGAAGAGAGAGGTTTAAATGTAAAGGAAGCTGAAGACCAGCAAGAATTGGGAATTCAGTGCCACCCAGCAGGGCTTTGCCCTCAGCTCCAGGGAAATGCTGTAGGGAACGAGGTGGGATAGAATCCCAAATAATGGAGTGTCTGGAATGGGAAGGAGCCAGCACAGGGGTGCCCTGGAAGCTGGAAAACCTCACAGAAATGAGAAGAAGCAGCAGCAGGAGCAGCCAAAAAAAAAGAGGGGCTGGTCAGGGTTAGGTTTGGGTTTATTGGTTAAGGTTAGGGCTGTTGACATCCAAGCTGTTTCCAGCATGACAGAACTCTACTTGGATCAGCCAGACCTGATCCACTCAGACTATGAAGGTGCTGGGACCAGCTCTCACAGGCTGAAGAGCCCAGGCCAAAAAAAACTCCAGTTTGGACTAAAACAACCAAAGAGAACCCCAGAAGTTCACTGTGGCCCCATGATTCCAGACATCATTCCCTGAGATGCCTCAGTTCCCAGCCCTTCTGGGAGCATCATCCCTCCCCAAGCCCAAGATCTCGTGTGACAGACGCTGCCCCAGGTCCTGAGCCACCCCTGGTGCTCTGCACCACAGGAAACCTGGGAGAGAAGGGCATGGAGGGACAGGACACAGGGAATGGGGTCACACTGACAGAGGGCAGGGATGGATGGGATATTGGGAAGGAATTGTTCCCTGGGAGGGTGGGGAGGCCCTGGCACAGGGTGCCCAGAGCAGCTGTGGCTGCCCCTGGATCCCTGGCAGTGCCCAAGGCCAGGCTGGACATTGGGGCTGGGAGCACCCTGGGACAGTGGGAGGTGTCCCTCCCTGTAAGGTCATTCCAACCAAAACCATTCTGCGATTCTGTGAAGAGTGTGTAAAACCCCCGCAGGCCAGAGCTCAGGACTCATTTTCCACGCGGAGCTGCTCAGATCCAAGCTGTGTTTCCAGCAGGACAGAGCTGCACTTGGACCAAGCTCGCGCTCCCCTGTGGAGCCAGGCAGTTCCTGGAAAGCCAGAGCAGGGACAGCGGTGCCATAAGCCCAGAGAAGGGGAGGACCAGGACTGACTGACCACAGCCCATCTATGGCTTCCCTGCAGCTCGGGACAGGCCAGAGGGGACACGGGGCAGCTCTGGGGAGAGGCTGGGCAGAAACAGCAGCTCAACACTCACCCAGCACCAGGCTTTGAGCTGTGAACCGATGGAAACTGAGAGCACCTGAGCAGGGTCTGTCTGCCCACAAGGCACTCAGGCTCCCTCCCCTGCAGCTGTTTCAGCCCCGCTCGCCTCTGCGGCCACCCCAAGCTCAGAGGCTGCTCTGGCTCCATCCCAGCCAGAAACGCAGCTGGGACGGGCAAAAGGGAGCTGGACTCGACCAAACCCACACCATGAGTGTGAGGTGTGGAGGTGAAGGAGGAGGGTGCAGTTTGGAGCTGTTTGGGTGAGGAGAAGCTGCTGACAGCAGCCTCGGGGCACTGGGTAATGCTCCTCAAGGAGCTCCACAGCCAGGTCACTCCTGAGGGCTCTGATGGGCTCAGCTGGAGAAACTCAGCTCCTTCTCTCCATCCTGCACCTTCCAGGGTGATCTCACCGTCCACTGATTCCCAGGGAATTGCTTTTTAATTAATTAAGTGCTGCTGGGCCTGGCAGTATCGATGGTGAAACAACGGTGGGTGGGTGGGAAAGGAGAAGGGGGACAAGGGCCAGGAGAGCTCAAACACTGCCCGGACAGGACCACTGTGAGTGACCACACACCCCAGGACACGAGCTCAGGACTTTCCCCAGCCCTCAGTGCCACATTCCCAGTGCCAGGATGGAAATGGCTTTTGCTCCATGCATCCCCGAGTTCAGGTGAGCCCTTTGGATTGTCCCGAGTGACACTGCAGAGAAGCAGGGACAACAGGGCTGACCCGGAGTTCGATGGTACAATCCCATCCCTGCTCCTGGGATGCACCACCTCACACCCCAAAGCATCCCCAGGGTGCCCCAGCCTTTCCTGGGAGAGATTTTAGAGTTAAAGTAGCACCGGTAGTGGAATTGTCAGCAGCACAAATGCACAATCAGGAGGGGAAGATGTGGGGGGAAAGCATCCAACTGGCGAATATAAATGAAGGAAAAGCAGATTTTTAAAAAAATAAAAAATGAGGGGGTGGCAAAAAAAAAAAAAAAAAAAATCTCAGGAAGTCATCTAGTCATTCCTGCTCTTTGCAGAAACAATAGAGTCGGGATGCTGGCGAAGTTATAAATAATCCCGCTGGCTACACAACACAAATCCAAGACAGGAGCAGGGTAACCATCAGCTCCAGGGAAAGTGAGTCACCACCTTCTTCCAGCATTCCCAAAAAGGACAAACAGCACAGCCCCGCTCCTGCTCTGTTTGGCTGGCCAGGACCCCATCCCAGGGGCCAACGTGACCTGTGACATTGGTGACACAAGGTGGCTCTGAGACACGGACATGCTGAGGCACAGAGAGCTCCAGCAGGAGTGAGCCTGAGCCCAAAGCAAAGCAGGACACACAGAACCACGAAATTCTGGAATATCCTGAGCTGGAAGAACCCTCAGGGATCATCAGTCCCACCCCTGTCCCTGCCCAGACCCCCCAAAATCCCCACCCTGTGCATCCCTGGCAGCCTTGTCACAAATCGCTCCTGCAGCTCTGGCAGCCTCGGGGCCGGGACCATTCCCTGGGGAGCCTGGGCAGTGCCAGCACCCTCTGGGGACAGAAGAACCTTTCCCTGAGATCCATCCCAAGCCCTGACACAGCTCCAGCCGTTCCCTGGGCTCCTGGCCCTGTCCCAGAGCAGAGCTCAGCCCCTGCCCCTCCGCCTCCCCTCGGGAGGAGCTGCAGCCCCCGAGGAGTCTCCCCTCAGTCTCCTCTGCTCCAGCTGAACAAGCCAAGAGCCCTGAGCCGCTCCTCAGACCCTTCCCCAGCTCCGTGTCCCTCCTTTGGACACTCTCCAACAGCTTTAGATCCTTCTGACGCTGCAGACACTGCAAGACCAGTGGCAAGAAAGCTCAAATTGGGGAAAATAATGGGAAGCCACCAACTCCACAACATCCTTCTCTTTTTAGAAAGGAAGTTGCCATTGAGAGATGCTTTGGCTGAGCTGTTTTCCAGATCCCTCTTCTGAACCTGAGAGTGAGTACAGTGATGAGTGAAGCCAACAAGCCTTGAGCTGCCAGTGAAGCTGCCCCTGGAAGGGTGGGTGTGCCAGGACCCCTGCCCCAAACACTGCCCTGGGCCTGGCAGCTCTCAGAGAAAATGGAAAATGCATCTTTGGGGCACTCAGGATATCTTTGTGGTTGTTTTGTGTTTGTACCTGGCCAGGACATGGATCAGCACCCAGCACTGGGGTGTCCCTGAACAGCTCCAAGGGGGCAGGGGCAGAACACGGAATTATGGAATGCTTTGGGTTGGAAGGAACCTTAAAACTTATCCAGTCCTACAGGCAGGAACATCTCCCACCATCCCAGCCCCATCCAACTTGGACACTTCAGGGATGGAGAGTCCCCGACCTCTCTGAGTAACTGATAAAGGGAAAGAGCTTCCCAACCAGAGACTTGGAAGTGACATAAGTTCTCTTTTTTTTTCCCTTTCTTAAAAAAAAGAGCTTCCTGACTTGTTATTCCATTACCCAAATCTGGAAATGTAATCATATTAGTTCAGCTGCATTAACACAACAAAAAAACCCCAACAAAAAGTGTCTTAAAGATTGAATTGATCTCCAAGGAGTGAAGAGAAAGGAGAACAAAAGTCAGAAATGCAGAGCAAGCAGCTCCCCCTGTGAGCAGCATGGCCAGTCCGGCACCCAAGCCACTCTCTAATGACAGATTCACAGAGGATGTGAAATAATCAGGATGTGAAGTGATTTTTAAGAGCTTTTTTTGCCAGGTAGGTGAGGTAAAAGGTCACCGAGAGCCGTGTGAGCACACTCGGCTCAGCAGCGTAATGCTGAGTTTGTCACAGAGCTTAACTCAGCTTAACCAGACCTCAGACGGGGGAAAATCCAGCCTGGAGCCAAGTGGGAAGTGCAGGCAGCTCTGGGGGGCTGTGGGGAAGGCAGGGACACCTCCCACTGTCCCAGGCTGCTCCCAGCCCCAATGTCCAGCCTGGCCTTGGGCACTGCCAGGGATCCAGGGGCAGCCACAGCGCTCTGGCACCTGACACCCTGTGCCAGGCCTCCCACGCCTCCCCCAGGAACAATTCCTTCCCAATATCCCATCCATCCCTGCCCTCTGGCACTGGCAAGCCATTCCCTGTGTCCTGTCCCTCCAGCCCTTGGCCCCAGTCCCTCTCCAGCTCTCCTGGAGCCCCTTCAGGCCCCAAAAGGGGCTCTGAGCTCTCCCTGGATCCTTCTCGTGTCCAGGTGAGCACCCCAGCTCTCCCAGCCTGCCCCAGAGCAGAGGGGCTCCAGCCCTGCAGCATCTCCGTGCTCTCCTCTGCCCTGGCTCCAGCAGCTCCACGTTCTGCTGCTGTTGTTGCCCAGGGCTGGGGCAGCTCTGCAGGTGGGGTCTCACCTGAGCGGGGCACAGGGGCAGAATCCCCCCCTCCCCTGCTGCCCCCGCTGGGGGCTCAGCCCAGGAGTGGAGCTGCCACCAAAACCAAGTTGGTTCAGCGTAAATCAAATCCCTCTCCCTCGTGGGGTGGAGCTCCTGCACCTCAAAGGGTTTGGAATGACCACCCAGCCCAACAAATCCACTGCAGGTTTGGGAGAAAAGGTGTGAGCAGTCCAAACCATTCGACAGGAATTGAATGAACCCTGCTTGAAAATTTTTTCTTTGAAAAGGCAAGAAAACCCCAACCAACCAAGCAACCATATGCAGTGGGGAGGCACATCCACCTTCCCACAGCTCCTTGGGCCATTCATCATTTGGATAAAATCCAGTTTCACATTGAAATTCAGCTGGACTTTCAAATGCAAATCGGAGGAGAAGAGCAACATATGGTAGAGGTTAGTGCGTATTTTTCCTAATTAGATGGCAAACTGCTGCTTTGTGTGCCAATGTCAGTGGGGCACAAGGAGCTTGTGCAAGGGGGACACAGCTCTGCAGGATAAAATGTCCCAGAGAGCACAAGGGGCCCGGGCCACTCCCGCCATCCCAGGAAAGGTCATGCACTGGCTGCCAGCAGGGTGAGTTTTGTCACTTGTCACAAGTGAGATTTGTCACAAGTGAGATTTGTCCCCCTGGCTTGGGCAGGACAAGGCAGGAAGGTGAGAGAGGGGATTGGTGACACCACTGACCCCAAGGATTGTCCTGAAGGAGTTTGGCTCCCTCCAGGTCAGGCTGTCCCCTGGGGTGGCCCTGGATGCCACCACATCTTTGACTGACACAGACACTGGGGATGTCCTGAGTGGGAAGGGACACTCAGGGATCATCAATCCCACCCCTGGCTCTGCCCAGACCCCCCAACAACCCCACCCTGTTCATCCCTGGCAGCGCTGTCCAAACGCTCCTGCAGCTCTGGCAGCCTCGGGGCCGGGACCATTCCCTGGGGAGCCTGGGCAGTGCCAGCACCCTCTGGGGACAGAAGAACCTTTCCCTTAGATTTTGGAGGGAGAAAACCTTGCCAATTCCTCACCCCAGGGCCAGGGAAGAAGGAAGGATGGGCAGAAGATGCTTCAGACTTCCCAGAGGTGGGGAGGAACAGCTCTGCCCCAAGCAGTGCTCAGGAGAGGCAGGTGCCACTGCCAGAGGTGACCCCAGAGCTCGCTGCCCACATCCAGTGCCCCCAGACAGGGCATGGGGAGCATCACCCACTTTCCTGGGAGGTTACTCCCAGCTGGGGCAACCCAAGGGTTATGGATGACTGTCCCCCACCCTGCTTGGTCCCAGAAAAGCCACCTCCAAAGGTCCCTTTGTGCTGGAGCTGCCCTCCCTGCCAGCCTTGGCCCCAGAGGCTCTGACACAAAGCTCATTTATTTATTTTCAGTGCCTGTCTAACCAGGCAAACTCCCCTGCTAGAAAAAGCTTATGCCACATTAACTTCACCTCCTTCTTACTCCTGACGCAATCCCCAGCTAAATTTAGAGGAAGACGTTGCCTGAGGTCACTTTGGAGGTGGGGATGTGCTTCCCAGGGTTCACAGGCAGATGGACAGTGTTTTTCAGATTTTTCTCCCTGCTGCCTTTGGAGCTGGGCTACCTGGCGAGTTAATTGAAAAATTCAGGATTAAAAAATGAAGGCAGATGTCCTGGACTGCATCTTCCCCTTCTTCAGCGAGGCACTGGAGGCGACTTCCCTCCAGAATCATTAATCAGGGCAGGGAGAGGAGCATCCAAACAGCCACTGCACAAACTCCCAGAAGCTGTACTGAGAAATCTCCGCTCACAGCTCAGCTTTTCCCTCTTTGATGTTTGCCCAGATGTCCCTGCGAGACAGGAACAGACCAGCCAGGATCTCCACAGCCCAGTGGCCAAACTCCCGCTCTCCATCCCACACCAGAGCTGGGGCAAACCCGTGTGTGGATGGCACAGACAGGGGAGGCACAGGGGCTGCTCCTGGGGAGGGCACACCCAGGGACCCTGCTATGGGTCTGAGCTCTGCCCAGGAACTGCATCCTCTGGTAGAAACCCCGAACAGTGACAGGCTGTGGGCACGGTGACCCCTTTGGGCACGGCTTTGCTGTGCTGTGCTGGGGGGGTTGGCCCCGTCCCCACTCCCTGTGAGGGCTCTGTCCCCTGTCTGTGTCCCCAGAAGGGCTCTCTGTGTCACCCCAGCCCCATTTTGGGGCCAAGAGAGCTCCGTGCCTGCCTTGCCCCAGGTGCTCCCCGCTCCTCAGCCGTGCTCCCAGGCCCCTGCACAATTACACATTCAGCACCACAATGTATTTCACACTGTATTTCATGCCTCATTTGGCAACAAAATTAATTAAACTCCGAGTCAGCACCAGAGGAGTGCGGCACCTCTTCCCTCCGTGGATGTGGAACTCAATTTGTTCAGGCTAATGTGCTAATCAAGGCTTGCCAAGCATTTGGGCACCTCCTGGCAGAGGGGGCACGGGCTGGGCTCTGCTGGGGGGGTCGGACACCTGGCCGGCCACAGGAGCTGCCACCAGCCTCAGGAAAAAGCTCTGATGGCCCAAAACGCAGCCCCTCCTCCATCTGCACCTGCAGTCAGACCAGAACATCATCCCGGGTTTTGTGGATCTGGGAGCTTCCCAGATGGGAATCACAGAATCCTGGAATGTCCTGAGTTGGGAGGGACCCCCAAGGATGATCAATCCCACCCCTGTCCCTGCCCAGACCTCCCAAAATCCCCACCCTGTTCATCCCTGGCAGCGCTGTCCAAACGCTCCTGCAGCTCTGGCAGCCTCGGGGCTGGGACCATTCCCTGGGGAGCCTGGGCAGTGCCAGCAGCCTCTGGGGACAGAAGAACCTTTCCCTGAGATCCATCCCAACCCTGACACAGCTCCAGCAGTTCCCTGGGCTCCTGGCCCTGTCCCAGAGCAGAGCTCAGCTCCTGCCCCTCCGTGGGCAGAAGGGGCACCAAGTGGATCCGTGCCCATCCTGGCTGCCCAAGCAGATCATTTGGAGGCCCCTGCAAGTGTCCAGCTGAACCCCAGCAGCCAGCCCTGGCATTGCCCAGTCCCTTTTCCCGGCCACAGAGATGGAGGGTGAGGCAGTGCCCTTGCTCAGAGCCTGCAGGCTGGCATCCCTTGCTCTCCGCTGTTTGGAGCTGGGGAGGGGCAAGAAAATCCCAACCCACAGCTGGGAATCCAACAGGCACAGAGAGCCATGGAATGGTTTGGCTTGGAAGGGACCTTAAAGCTCAGCTCCTCTCAAACCCCCTGCCATGGCAGGGACACCTCCCAATGTCCCAGGCTGCTCCCAGCCCCAATGTCCAGCCTGGCCTTGGGCACTGCCAGGGATCCAGGGGCAGAGCTGGGCATCCTGTGCCAGGGCCTCCCCATCCTTCTAGGGAACAATTCCCTCCCAATATCTAAGCAAAACTTAATACATTTTCTTACTAATTGCCACCTACCAGCTCCTCTCATTAAAAGACAAACTGGAGCTGGTACCTGATATTTTGACACACAAGGTGCACATCAAGCCCAGCCTCCCCTCAGCCCAAGCTCGTGGTTTTTCCCTAAGACACCCTGATCCCATTCCAGCCTCGCTGGTACAGAATTGCCTCATCCAGGGAAGGAAGGAGCTCCGGGGGGATGAGAGCCCTGCGCTGCTTCAGCGATTCTGGCAAAGTTAAAACTGTGCTTAAACAAGGTCTGTGGCAAATTGGCAGTTTCTAAACAAAAGCTGTCACTTATCTCAGTACAGCTTTGGCTCTGGCACCCCCAGCATTCTCTGTGCTCTTTCCCAGTTCAGAATCTCCACTCCAGTCAGGAGGATTCTTCTCCAGGGCAGGAGATGAATTTAAAAACCTCAAAGTAGCCCAAAAACGCTTCCCTTGACACTGTACACCCTTAACCCCTCAAGTTAAACACCCACTGAGGCAGGGACTGGGTGATATTTGCCTCTCCCCAGCTGTGAGAGGAGCCCTGAGCTGCTGCCAGAGCATCTCCACAGCACTGCCACCACGTCCCTGCTCCTGCCTGCCTTGTCCCTCGTGTGTCCCTCAGAATCCTGCTGTGCCTCTGGCAGGACAGGACATCCTTACTCTCAGCAGTGAAACAAAATTCAGGGGAAAAATTAACTGCAGGGAAGAGAGAGCCCTTCATAGTTCAAGGCCAGGTTGGAGCACCCTGGGACAGTGGGAGGTGTCCCTGCCATGGCAGGGGTGGCACTGGATGGGCTTTGAGGTCCCTCCCAACCCAAACCTGTGATTCTGTTTCAACCTTGCTGCAAAGGCACAGAGAAACACCTGCCCAGGTGAGAAAACCCTGGGAGCAGGGATGTGGCCCCCCAAAACACAGGATCAGAGATGGGGTGTGACACTGGGATAGGGACACAGGTGTGAGACCTTACCCTGCCATGTGCTCCCCCAAACCTGTAATTTTCTGCTGACCTGTGCTCCCTGCCCCCAGCTTTGGGGCCGCCCCAGCCTTTCCTTCCAGACCCTGCTTTCCAGATACACTAAATGGGATGCAGCCCAAGGAAAAGCAGAGAGCAGAATGGGGAGCGGAGGGAGAGCAGGAGCTTCCCGAGGGCAGAGAAAAACCCAGAGCAGAAAGCCTGACTTGCCCAGAGGGGATGAACCTCACTGAGAGCCCTCCAGGCTTTGCTGACAGCGAGGGGGGACTGCAGCACCCAGGGGTGTCGCTGCCATGGCCGGAGCATCCTCCACATCCCGGGAAGGGACTCTGCCAGCAGCAGCAGTGGGAATGATGCTCCAGAGCTGGGGAGAGAGAGGGGAGCGAGCAGGGATTGTTTCATTGGGGGCAATGAGACCTCACAGCTTTGCAGGCTGGATCTGGCCATGGCAAGGCTTCTCCATGGAATCCCAGAACGGTTCAGGGGTTGGAAGAGACCTCAAAGCTCAGCTCTTCCCAAGCCTCTGCCATGGCAGGGACACCTCCCACTGTCCCAGGCTGCTCCCAGCCCCAATGTCCAGCCTGGCCTTGGGCACTGCCAGGGATCCAGGGGCAGCCACAGCTGCTCTGGGCACCCTGTGCCAGGGCCTCCCCACCCTCCCAGGGAACAATTCCTTCCCAATATCCCATCCATCCCTGCCCTCTGGCACTGGCAAGCCATTCCCTGTGTCCTGTCCCTCCAGCCCTTGTCCCCAGTCCCTCTCCAGCTCTCCTGGAGCCCCTTCAGGCCCCAAAAGGGGCTCTGAGCTCTCCCTGGATCCTTCTCCTGTCCAGGTGAGCACCCCCAGCTCTCCTTTGATTTCCTTCACCAATGACCAAACACAAACATTCATTCTGAAACAAGTGGTCACACATGACATGGATGCTGAGCCAATTTCCCTGCTTTTCCTTTTTGAGCTGTGATGGCTTTGTGCTCGCTGTGTTCGGTGACAGCTCGCACGGGCGCGCCGCACAAACGCGCAGCCCCCGTCCCAAACTCCAAGGGGAGGTGCCAGC
Source organism: Malurus cyaneus samueli (assembly GCA_009741485.1). Taxonomy (NCBI): domain Eukaryota; kingdom Metazoa; phylum Chordata; class Aves; order Passeriformes; family Maluridae; genus Malurus; species Malurus cyaneus. The sequence continues at coordinate 2,619,161 of CM019235.1, read as the reverse complement.
TCTAAATCCCGATCCCATATTGCACACCTCATGTGTGCCTTTCATCAGCCATCAAAATAGCGAGCGGAGCCCAGCACTCCCACCCCAGCACAAGCAAAACATGTGGGAACTGAGGCGGCGAGGAGGAAAACGTGATATAGCCTTGCTAATAAAAGCTCCCGCTTTCCTCACCATGGAAAACAGTTGCAAATGGGTTCCTGCAGCCTGGCATTGGGCTGCTGACAGCCTGCCACAGAAACGCTGCGCTTGGCTCTTCCCAGCCCTGCTGGCCCAGCAAAACCCCAAGCTCCGGGGGCAGAGGGAGCCCGGCATTGTCCTGCAGCCCCCAATGCTGCTGGTTTGGCAAAACCCCCAGCTCTGGGGGCAGAGGGAGCCTGGCATTGTCCTGCAGCCCCCAATGCTGCTGGTTTGGCAAAACCCCCAGCTCTGGGGGCAGAGGGAGCCTGGCATTGTCCTGCAGCCCCCCAGTCCCTGCCCACTCTGCTTGGTTCTTCCCAGCCCTGCTGGCCCAGCAAACTCCTCACCTCCAGGGTTAGGGGGAGCTTGGCATTGTCCTGCAGTCCCCAACTCTGCTGGTTGGGCAAAACCCCCAGCTCTGGGGGCAGGGGGAGCCCGGCATTGTCCTGCAGTCCCCAGCCCCTGCCCATCTCGAACCCCAACCCCTGCCCATCCTGCAGCCCTGCCCATCCCACAGCCCCCAACCCCCATCCATCCTGCTCAGAGCTTCCCAGCCTGCTGGCCCCTCACCCCCCAGCTCGGTAGCACTGTCCCGCAGCCCCAGCCCCTGCCCACCTCACTCAGCTCTTCCCAGCCTTGCAGGCCCCAACAACACCCCCGGCAAATCCCCTGGCAGGGGGAGCCCAGCACGGTCCTGCAGTCCCCAGCCCCTGTCCACCCCGCTCGGAGCTTCCCTGCACACCCGAAATACTTAAACCTTCAAACAGCTCCCCCAGAGCACCAATCAAAGAGACAACCCCAGCTTTCAGAGAATTTACGGCTCTCGGCGCTGTTGCCACAGGTATCCGCGTTTGTGCAGCCTTTAAAGCGCCTTTCAAAGGGGATCCGGGCTCGCCTCCCTCCGGGGAGAATCCGTTTGCTTTGTTCACCAGACTATAACTTAAAATTTGTTACATGCACCAGCTTGTAACTCTTTGAAAAACTCCCCGCTTCGCCGGCTTCAAATGGACTGGATGAACTTCCCCTGATCAAAGCAACTCCCTCACGGGGAGCCTCACCTCACGAGCAAGGAAGTACCCAAAAAATTTTGGGGGTGGGAATCCCAGCACAGGCCAGAAGGGGACCCTCCCTTCCCAACCCACCCGAGAGCCTGAGCAAAGGAGCTCATTCTGGCACAAAGCACAAAGGAGAAGGCACTTAATGCTGAATTCACTTAATTAAAAGGGGTAAAAAGGAAAAAAAAAGCTATTATTTTAGGAGAGGTTTTTTCTTGTTGAGAGCAGAACAATTTGTCAGGAGAGCCCAGCAGGACCCAATCCTGGCACCCTGCACCATTGGGATGGGAAGGGAGATGGTTGCACACCTGGGATTCCCCAGAAGCACTGTTCCAAATTCCTGTGTTCCCTTATTTAGCAGTTCAATTTTGGAAGCAGGAACCGCATTTTGGCCAGGAGTGATCAGCCAGTGCTTTGCTGCTTTCCTTCCTCACTTCCCTGGGGAGCAAAGAGCCTGGAGGCAGCAGCTCCTCTGGAGGGGAAAAAGGATAAAAGCTCCACAGTGCCCCAGGATTTGCACGAAGAGGAGATGGGAAGAGGGAGATCATCAATTCCCATGTCCAGCCCAACCACCACATCACCCACAGGTGGGAATGCTGCTCGTGTGCTGCTCCAGGAGATGTTTCACTCACACAGCCACGTGCCTTGGGTTCATTTCCTCTCTGCAGAGCCCGAAGCCCTTTGCTGCAGCAGAGGCTTGGCTGGCACACTCTGATCCCACTGAAAACCCAGCAGCCAGGAGGCCACAGCCTCCATGTCCACTCAACGGTCACTTCCATGTGAAATTCAGCCCCAGTGAATGTCAGGTTCTGAATTCTGCCTGTGAGGGAGCTCTCTGCAGCTCAGATTAGTCATTTATGAACCATGACACGATGGGGAACATGCTCGGAGATGTTTGCTTCCACCAATAACCAATGCTTTTAAGGGAGGGGACAGTGAAACCCTTTGAGGAGCAGGACATTTAGCTGAAATGGCTAAAATTAAACCTAAAACAAAACCTAAAATAAAACCCCAGCAGCAAACAATGGGCATAGGCTGAAATGGCTAAAACAAAACCTAAAACAAAACTTAAAATAAAACCTAGAATGAAACCCCAGCAGCAAACAACGGGCATGGGCTGAAATGGCTAAAACAAAACTTAAAATAAAACCTAAAATAAAACCTAAAATGAAACCCCAGCAGCAAAGGGGCCGTGCTGGCAAACACTGGCTGCAGCTCCCAGCCCCAGGAAGACCAACTTCCCGCCGTGACCTATATGTGCTATAAATGCTGCAGCCACGGGCTGGGTGACGTCAGCCCCATCCTCGTGGCAATTGTTGGGTCTCTTCTTGCCAAGAAAAGGCAAAGCGGAGGTGCTGAATTGTCCGTGCGGCGGGGGAGCGAAACCAGTTCCTCCCCGGAGCATTTGAGGACAGAAATGAGGGAAACGGTGGCAGGGCTTAAAATAAAAGCAGAAGGCAAAGGGGAGAGCAAAGGGATCTCAAAGCTAGAGGGTTTGAATGAGAACTTTGAATCTTTCCGGCCTGAGGGGAGGAAAGGAGGTTCCCTTGGTAAAGGAGCCACCAGCAGCTTGGCCAGGGCAGTTATTAGAAACATGGAGTTGTTAAGGCTGGAAAAGATCTGTAAAATCATCAAGTCCAACCATCAACCCAGCACTGTGGTCACCACCAAACCATGTCCCCTAGTGCCACATTCACATGTGTTCTGAACAATTCCAGGAATGGTGATTCCATCACTGCCCAGCACAGGCTGTGCCCATGGTTAACTACACTTCTGGTAAAGAAATTTTGGATTTGAAAAGGATTTGAATTTGGGGCAATTTTATCACTGGGATTCCCCAGTAGCGCTGTTCCAAAGGCCTGCATTTCCTTATTTAGCAGCTGGATTTTGGAAGCAGGAATTGCATTTTGGCCAGGAGTGGTCAGCCAGTGCTTTGCTCCCTTCCCTGGGGAGGATAGAGCCTGGAGGCAGCAGCTCCTCTGGAGGGGGAAAAGGATAAAACCTCCAGAGTGCCCCAGGATTTGCACAAGGAGGAGACGGAAAGAGGGAGATCATTAATTCCCATGTCCAGCCCAGAGATGGCTGTTTCAGAAGGCTGAAACACCAATATTTCTGGTACATGAGCCAACACCAGTTTGTCATCTGGAGTTTACCACAGCAAGCCCAAATAAAGAGATCCTGGCAGTGTGGTAAGCTGAGCTCAGACTCACACAAATCAGAGCTTACTTCTCCTCTGCAGGCCGTGGAGGGGAAATGCTGCACTGCCTGCGCTGCTGGGGCAGCCCTGACTGAGAACACACGTGGCACAGTGGAGATGGAGCACGGCAAGGTTTAGGAAGCAAATCTCCAGGCCCAGTCTGTGCTGTGGCTGTAAGCTGCTCTGCTCCCCCAGCAAGTTCAGGTCCCCAAATCCAGGGACCATCTGCTCTCCATCCTCTGACCACATCACGGTTAATGATGATTCCATTTCAGATCAAATTTGGAGCTGGATGGCTGCCTGTGTCTTGGGGGATGGGCTGCCTTAGGGGTTGAACTACCTCGGGGAATGGCCAAGGCCAGGTTGGGCATTGGATGTCTTGGAGCACCCTGGGATAGTGAAAGGTGCCCCTGCCCATGGCAAAGGGTGGGAAAAGATGAGCTTGAAGGTCCCTCCCAACCCAAAGCATTCCATGATTGCACAATTCTAACCAGAACCTGATTGCACCTCGCTGTCCATCAGTGAATAAAGCTAAACTGACGCCAACAAACTGTAAATAAACAACCTCCTGCCATCATCTGGGACCTGGTTTGGACACCTTGGATCCTCCTAACAGGCAGAGCACACTGCAGGGCATGGCACGACTCGCTGATGCTGCAGTTACTCACCCCACCAGCGAAACAGTAAAGGTTCAGGAGCAGGGAGAAATCCCAAAGCCAACATTGAGATGAAATTTTGTGCCCTGATCCCCAGGTGAGGCCAAGGATAGCTGACCAAGGGATAACTGCTGCTGGAGCAAACTCTCTCCTTAGAGCCAGCCCTAAGCTGCATTCCCAAGCCAGGATGTCCCCGGCAGGATGAGGGAGGCTGGGACAGCGGGATTGTGCAACGTCCCTGGGTGCAGTTGTATAACACCAGAGCTCTGCTTCCACAGAGCAGAGCGGCAGCCCAGAGGAAGGGTGGTGTCAGCATCACCTTCCACTCACCCGAAAGAAAAGAAGGGCTGGAGGGTGAATCAAAGGTTTGGTGTTGTTTGGGCCGAGGGGGGTCTGGCTGTGCCGTGGGGCCCCGCTCTGGCCGCTGCTCCTGGCCGGCTCCACGGGCCCGGCAGCCAAGGCAGCCTCCGAGCAGGAAGCACATTAATGGCAGCTCCTGCCCTGCTCTTCCCTCCCCAGCACGTCTTGGGTGGATTATTTTAACAGCACGAGAAGCGCTCGCTGGAGAGAGCGGCTTCCATCTGCGTTCAGCCAAGAGTTTTCTCCCCTCCGATTTCCTCCAGCGCCCACTCAACAGCTTCCCTCCCTGCCAAAGTGCTCAAAAGCATCCTGACACATGGCTGAACAGCTCTGAAAGCACCACATTTCCCTGGTTGAGGAGGGCAGAGCAGGGCAGGGCAGGTCCCCATCCCACTGCTGCAGGGTCCCCAGCGCCCCACAGCACATGGGGGCATCAAAGCTGCTCTCCAGGAGCCCCAGCCCCATCCCTGGGGTGCTCCCAGTGTCCAGTTCCCAGGAGCTTCCCAGGATAGGCCCAGGGGAGGGAAGGTTGAGATTTAACCACGCACAAAGCGCTCAGCAAGAAGGGCAGATTCGCTGTCAACCCCACACAAAGCAGCTCTCCTGGGCATTCCAACCCTGCCAAGCTCTGCCCAGGAATCTCCTCCACCTGAGTCTCAAACCAAGCAGCACATTTTCAAAGCCTCCAATCCAGTCAGACCTCCAGCTCCTCCCCACCACCCTGCTCCCAAAGTCAGCATCCCTGGACCCCTCCTGGAGGGCTCTGCAAGATCCCTTTGGGAATGCTGTGATCCCATCCCACAGCAGGGAGTTGCCAGAGAGGCTACACGGAGCAGACCCCAAACTGCACCAGGAACGAGCCACCACCTCTTCCCCTCTTCAGAGAGGAACAGCAAAGTCTCCCAGGGCAGTGCAGACAGGTCTAAGCAGCTTAGGGAACAGCCCTGTCTGCTCCCAGGCTCCTGGAGCAGGGGGACAACAACCCCCAGCTCAGGCAGAAACTCCTTAACAGGATCAGCAGGAGCAGCTTTGCCCACCCAGAGACACACGGAGCCACAAAGGAAACCACCCCGAGAAACGGCAGCAGAGCACCACCAGAAAAATGCACCAAAAAGTACAGAACCCCCTCCCCTGCGGCATCCCTGGAACCAAACATGAGTTTGTTGCAAGAAACATTAAGGTATAAGGAAGAATAAAAAGTAAAATGACAATACCTGATCCTCCAAACTGAGTGCTTGCAAGGGTCGTGGGTCTGTTCTTTCCATTAGCCACTGGCAGGGGAAACATCTAGAAAAACAAGGGGGTGAGAGAGAAGGGAAAAGAGATTTCAGTGTGTTGGTTTTACTGCAAAGGGGTCAGAGTGGGGGAGGGAAGGGGGAAGAGCAGCCCTTTATTGATGCAAAAAGCTTCTCTGTGCTCGTGTCCCTGTTCCGTGGCTCAGGAGGGGCAGGGCAGAGGCACAGCCCCGGGTCCTCAGGGGTAGCTGGGCACCAGGCACGGAGCAGCCCTGCTGCGTCCAAACCCACAGTTTCTTCCCCAAATCGTTCACCCTGGCTGCAGGTGAGCCTTGGAGAACGGCTGATTCATGGAAATCCAGCAGGATAAAGACAGCAAAGCTCATTTATCCCTCACTATCCCAGAACAGCCCCAGCCCCATCCCACACCTGCAGCCCCTGGACAGGCTGCCCATCAGTGTCCCTGCTCGGGGATGAGCCCCCAGCCCCAGGGAGCAGCTCCAGGACCTGACCCAGCCCTGGAGCCAGGCAGGAGCAGCTGCTCCAAGGGCAAAGAGAGCTCCTCATGATTTAAAAAATGAATATATTTCACAGACTTGGTCGCTCTGGGGATTTGTTTGCTCTATCGCTGGAGCTCCATTATCACAACTGAGCCTCTCCTGCCAGGAGCTTCCTCAAAAATACTGCACACCTTGTCACCTAACCTGTATAAATATTTTTAATAAAAGTTGGGAGAGTTTCAGAGGCTGCTATTTAATAATTTACATGCACCTGCGTGCAGCAGAAAAGAAAACTAATTCTCCTCCACACAAATGGAGATCCAGCCAATAAAACAACTGGTGGGAAAACGTTCAGTGAATTAACATTTTAATATCCTTTTTCTACTCAAGATACTTTTGCCACCAAGTCATTTGAATTTTTATTATTTTTAGCTTTGTAATGTCTGAGTAACTCAAAAGTTTAATGCTTTGAAGATTAAACAATGTAATGGCACAAGAGCCTACAGAAAGGCAGCGTTTCATGCCCTGACATAGCTGATGTCTGGCTGTGGTCAGAAACATTCCTTTGCACAGAACCGTCTGCCCAGCTTTGTTTTCACAAATGCTGGGGAGAAAAAAAAATAAAAACCCCAACAAAAAACAGTTAAATGTGGTAGAGCTGCAAAGAGAGCAGTTAGGAGCCGAGTGCCATTTGTAAAGAGCATAAATTTGGGATCTTATACATGCATGCAGCGGGTGGAGATGTTTTATAAACGTGCAAGGAAAATTAATCTACAAACACCAGAGGCTTATGTCCAAAAAGGAGACAGAGGAGTCCTGTACCTTCATTAATGAATAAAAGGAGAGGTCATGGGCATTTTCCATGGAGTCTCTCAAACTGATAGAGGACACAGCTTGTTTTATCTTAATTTCCTGGCCCCATTTCCCTCTCTCTTTTCCCATTAGCTGGGGTACTTGAGAGGTACAGGCTCCCCAAAATACTGACTGTAACCCCCTTTCTAATATATACCCCCCCTTTAATATACATCCCCCTTCCTTTTTTTCTCCATGTCTCTGCTCTTATTATTATTATTATAGTATTATTATTATCTCTGCTCTCTCTATTAACATAACCTAAAATAAGTCAATCAATAAAATTCCTATAAAAATCCTATTCTCTATTCTTTCTTCTTTCTATTTAATATATATTGCCCCCTTTACTACACATCCCCCTTTCTTCCTTTTTTTTCTCTATGCCTCTGCTCTCTTAGTCTATTAACATAACTTAAAATAAGCCGATCAATAAAATTCCTACACAAATCCTTCCTGTTATTTCCTTCTATCTCCCAATACTGGTCCTATCTTAGCCAAAGTAATTTGTTATTTGTTATTTATTATTTACTGTTTATTATTGAGTATTTATTGTTTATTATTTATTATCAGTTATTTTATTATTTTAAACTATTTTTTATTTATTACATATAATTATTTTTATTATTTATAAAGACACTCCTTTCTCAATCCTTTCACATGGATTTAAATGGAGATGTAAATAGTATTTGGGGCTCTCACTGCCTGCCCGGGGCCCCCTGAGGCTGCTGCCCACCCCAAAGGCTCCCAAGGTATTTGGGGTGGCCCAGCAGCCCACCTCAGATGAGCTTTGTTTCCTCAGGAAGTCAGGCTAGAAAATAAAAACAAACCCCAAAGATTGCGGCTCACCTTCCTCTGCACTGCTGCAGGGCTTCCCTGCACCCTCCCCCTCACAGGGCACGGGGGTGTGCTGCAAACATCTCCAAAAGTGCTGAAAATGGGGTTTACGTGGCTGATCCCACCACGCCTGAGCTCTCTCCCTCTTCTGAAGGTAGGGAAGAAGATTAGGATTAAACTCCCTTTTTTTCCAAGTGGCATGGGGCAGGTCTGCATGTGTGAGCAGGGGGGGAAGGGATGCATCGTGAACCAAGTAGCAAAAAGCACACATACACAAAGAAAAAAAAAAAATTTAAAAAAAATTAAAAAAATGCACTGCCGGCTCTTTTCCGTGAGCATTTCTGCTGAGCACTCGCTGAGGCTGAAGAACCCAAGGTTTGAGCAGCAAGCACGAGTGGAGGAAACGAACAGTCTCACAGTCTCGTTCCATTGTGCACCCAGCACTGTCTGCTCCTGCAGAACAGGAGGAGGGTCCCTCCAGCACCCCCAAAACTCCCCCTTCAGCCCGGGGAACCCCTCCCCTCCTCCGCCTGTTTTGAGAGAGACTCTGAGGCTGATGCAACAGCTTCCTGCTCTCCCTCCCAAGGGATTCAGGAGCCCTTCCTGCAGCAGGGCAGGTGGGGATGCTGAAGCACAGAATCCCACAATGTCCTGAGCTGGAAGGGACCCACAGGGATCATTGATCCCCAACCCCTGCCCTGCACAGACCCCCAACAACTGCCCCTGTTCATCCCTGGCAGCGCTGTCCAAACGCTCCTGCAGCTCTGGCAGCCTCGGGGCCGGGACCATTCCCTGGGGAGCCTGGGCAGTGCCAGCACCCTCTGGGGACAGAAGAACCTTTCCCTGAGATCCGTCCCAAGCCCTGACACAACTTCATGCTGTTAAAGCTGATAGAGAGAGGGGAACCCCAGGTTACCCCTCCACATTTACCACTTGCCAACCCCAGGAGGTGTTTCAGGGTTTTTTCTTGCTCCCAGCCCCTTTTTCCACTGCGGTGTGGGCTGAAGCTGCCCTGAGGAGCTCGGCACAAGTCATACGTGAAGTGCCTTCGCTGGCGTGTGTCGCTCACAGGCAAAGTTCATCCACCCACTGCAAATTTCCTTTCTGCTTTTAAATGCTGCTTTAAAAATAAACTGGGGGGAGGGAGAAGATGAACCCGAGCTGGCACCTCCTGAGGGACCCAGGCATTAAGGAGGGACATGGGCAGAAGCTCTCAAGAGTTGTAATTGGGTCATTACTTGGCCTTTGTTAGATTTGAATAATGTAGATTTAAACGGTTATGTAAAATCCCCATCTTAAGTTGCTGTATTTGGTTTTTCAAGTCCTACCTCCAACCTCCCTGAGATCTGACAACTTCTGCAACCCCTTCTAGCTCCGTTTCCACCCCTCCCAAAGGATTTATCCTCCTTCCGTTTCTCCCAGGGTAAGAGGCAAATCCAGAGCACGGGACAATCCGAATGCCTGCACCGTCCCCTGGGGAGTTGATAGCCAAGAAACCCCCCAGCTCATACATCAAACTCCTGAGGAGGAAAGGGAATTTGTTACAAACAAGGAACACCAAGCAGCATTTCATTTATGTTTAGAAGCGCATCACTTGTCAAATCAGTGCTTGCTCCTTCTCCTCTCCCACCTGATGAACTCCAGGCTGAACCAACCTCAGGCCTGAACTCCAAACCCAAAATCTATTTTGCAGCACGGAAAGTATATCCAGCCGTTAATTTGAGGAGAAGAGGGAATTCCACTCAAAGTACATTGCCAGCAGGACATTTTATCCGTGTTCACTTAAGGCAGACCTTCCTGACTACAGCCCCAAACGCCCACTGCGGTGCGAAGTCAAACTTTAAACTCTCCAAATGCTTCGCTCCGACCAAAACTTGGAGTTTATCATCAAAACGGAGTATAATCATGACCAAAACTCAGCGTTTTATCATTGAAACAGATTTTAATCATGACCAAAACTCGGTGTTTTATCATGGAAACAGAATTTAATCATGACCAAAACTCAGAGTTTTATCATGGAAATGGAGTTTAATTGTGACCAAAACTCAGAGTTTTATCATGGAAATGGAGTTTAATCATGACCAAAACTCAGAGTTTTATTAAGGCCGGGGCAGGGCATGGCTTCAGCATCCTCCTGTGGGGCGGGAGGAGCTGCCAGTGGCAGCCATAGGGCTGGAGAAGCGGTGGAGATGAGCGGCAGTGCCCGGTGACTGCTCAAGCCCCTGCCCACCCGAGCAAGCTCCGAGCCAGCCTCCCCCCGTGCCAGGCAGCTCCCCACAGCATATGGTTAATACTGTGCTAATAATCACGGCTGTTAACAGCACCTCGCTCCTGCCAGAGCCCCTCGCTGGCGCTGGCACTCAGATGGAGCTGGATCCCAGCTCGGATGGCTGCTCTGCTCACGGGTCCCCTGCCCAACCCAGGGTGGCCCAACTGTCCTCGGAGCAGCCCAGCCCAGCCCAGCCAGGACACCTATGGGACACCTTCAGAAAACACAGCAGGGCTGGCATGGGTGAGGTGCTGCCTGGGATAACCAACAACCACGACAAGCCATGGAATCCTGGAATCCGGGTTGGAAGGGACCCACAGGGATCATCAGCCCCACCCTGGCCCTGCACAGACACCCCAACAACCCAACCCTGTCCAAACACTCTTGCAGCTCTGGCAGCCTCAGGGCTGGGACCATTCCCTGGGGAGCCTGGGCAGTGCCAGCACCCTCTGGGGACAGAAGAACCTTTCCCTGAGAACCATCCCAAGCCCTGACACAACTTCATGTGGTCAAAGAAGGCTGATGGAGAGGGGGGTACTCCAGGTTACCCCTCCACATTTATCACTTGTCGACCCCAGCAGGTGTTTCAGGCTTTTTTCTTGCTCCCAGCCTTTCCCTGACACCCAAGTCCCTGTGGTTGATCATCTCCCGACGGCCCAGGCCAAGGGCAGCTCCCCCCGTGCCTGGCAGCCACCAGAGCCCAGCCTGAACCATGGGCTGAGCTGCCCACTCGGGTCTGTAAGGGACGATGCCTCCTCCAAAGCTCCTCTCCAGATGTGCCAGCCCATCCTGGCCTGCTGCCAGGGAGCAGTGGTGAAGGCCAGCTCACAAATCACCTGCACTTGGGGGCCATTAGAAAAGGCCATTTATTTGGGGAGAGGGGTAAGTGTGCTGCCATGCACACCCCAAAGCACTGCTGGGCCTTTGGCTTCTGCTTACTTACAGATTTCTTTTACTTTTGTCCTTTTTGGCACATTTCAGTGGCACAAAGCTTTGGGGGAGTACTTTGGAGCTCAACATCTACCCAATGGATTGATTTATTTAATAAAGAAGGGATGAGTCGCTCCTTTCAGGGCAGCCAGCCCAGTTTGTAGCATCTTACACAACCCTGTCATTTACTGACCCCAGGAACTCACAGCAGGCAAGGCCACCCCGTTAGAGCCTTAAAATTCCCTCCCTGCACAGCAAAACACAGTGCAGGGCTGGACAACAGACTGCTCGGGCTGAATGCGTTTTCCCTAGGAAAAAGAAATCAAAATACCGATCTGAAGCAAATGCTTCCAGCTGCTCTGAGTATCTCTGCTTTTCCCTCCCCGCTACTTTCCTGGAGAGGATTACTGAACCAATGTTGCACTCCTGTTTATTCAAAGAAATATATAAATACACTTGAAAGAGTGAGCTCTGTGGTCAAAAATCCTGTATCCCAAGGACACAGGGAGAGCAAACCATGGAGCAGCCTCTTCGACAGACCCAGCATCCACTGTCTAGGAAGCTTTTCCATTTCATCCTTGAGGAGAGATGTTAATATTCCCTTTATGCAAACTGAGAGAAGGGTGTGCGGAGATGAGGGCTTGTGAAACAGAGCTGGCTCTGCTCCAGGCTGCGCCGGAGCCCATCGGCCAACGGATCCTGGAGGGAATGGCTTTGAGTCATTTGCTGGCAAATGACATTTGCAGGCCCTGATGCTGCGAGCAGCCACCCCCAGCACCTCTACACCAGCCCTGGAGGAGTTCTGGTCCTTCCCAGGATTACACCCAGTCCAAGAGCATTGAATCCAAACCCAAATTCAACCTTTTTGGTGTGGATTCAGCTCCAGGGATGGAAACATTGGTGTATGGAGGGACCGGGTCAGGACTCCTCCAGGGAATACAGCTCTAGGCATGCAAATGAGGATGGTTGGTTAATTTGGAAAAGAAGGTCTTGGGGTTTGTAAAGCTCTAAGGGGTGAATGGGATTTTTTTCCAAGGAGGGGAAAAAGCAAAGCGAGAGCTGCTGCAGCCCCCGTCAGAGAGCAGATTTTGGGGTACCAACCCAAAATGCAGTTCCAAATTTCCAGTGCAGAATATGGAAAGCCCCAGGGACCTCTGAGAGCCACAAATACCCACAGCAAGCCCTGAACAGATTTCTGGTTTTGCAGTGATACCATCATGCAGTCCCACTACCCACTGTGAAACATTCCACAGGAAAAATCCATCACCAGCAAGTTAACAAACCAGCCTCCCAACAGGAGTGTGAAACTGGGAGAACTGAGCCTATCCTGCAGGAAAATTGCTGTTGGTGGGGCTGAGAGTCCCCCATGGCCCCTCTCCAGGACAGAGCCCTGGCAGGACAGCTCCAACCCCAGCTGTATTAAAAGGTTTATTTCCCGTGGCTGATTCTCAGCAGAAAAGCAGATGAGCCTCAGGTGCCACAGCCACCAGGACTGACCAGCAGGTGACCCCAGCTCTGCCACCACTTCCCCTCCAAGGAAGGGGCAGGAACTGGGTGACCCAGGCTGGGGTGACTCTCCCAGCCATTCCCCCTGCTGGAGCTGTTGTTTGTATCTCCACAGCCTGTTTGCTTATCTCGGCAGCGCCGTGAGGGTGCAGCTCGCAGCGGAGGAACCCAACAGACAGTTGTGTGCCTTTGGCCAGCAGCTCTGCCCTCCCCAAGCCACCTGCCAAGGATGTGCCAGGGGCCAACCCTGCTCTGCTACAACTGAAGAGACTTCTCTTCCCTCCCACCCCTCGGGGGAACTCTTAGGTTCTGTTTCTTTGAAAAGAAACAGCTCCTAAACGTGGCTCAAGGTTTCCAGGTTACAGAAGAGCAGAGCACGGGGAGTGCAAGTGTCCAACTGCTGCAAAAATAACGTGCTGGAGAGCTTGGATGCATTTCAAACTGTGACAAAATAACCTGTGGGAGCAAAAGTTTAATAGTCTGGATCTAGGGAGAGGAAAAAAGCTTGATTAATCAGCTACTGAAGTTACATCTCTGCGTGGCTGCAGAAACAGCCACTCGGTGAGCATTTAAACAGAGAACACACAACTCTGTTAATTCCCCCAAAATTTCCCATCCAGAAAACAACAAAAAAACCTCTCTGCCCTCCCTGCGAGGGAACAGCACACGTTTGAGGGGAAGAGGGGGAGAGGAGGGGCAGAGGCTTTGCTTTAACTCGAAAATAAACAAGTTGCAGCACATGTGCACGCACACAAACACGGCACATCTGAAAGCCATCACGTCCAATTTACGGGCTCACATTTCCTCCCCTGCGCGGCTCCCAGCCCCGGGGCCGCACAGCCCCCCGGCCCCGCTCGCTCACCATACTGAAGTCCAGCAGGTCACTGAGCTCTTTGTCTGTCCCAACTGCAGCCATTCTCTGCTGCTGCTGATTCATATTCCCACAGACTCGACAGTGGCAGTCCTGCAGAAAGCGAGGGGGAGGGGAGAGACAGATTTTAAAGACTCCAGCAAACTACCCACCCCATTGATGAATATTTTAAAAAGGCAGAGCGGAGGGGCGAGAAAAGAAAAAACCCCGAGCGCGTCTGCAGCGTCCAACTCCGGGGCCAGAGCACAGCCGCAGCCGCGCCGGGGGGACCCACCTGGGGCCGGGGATGCCGCGTTTCCTCCTCCACCACACCATTCCCAGGGCACTCTCACCGCCCCAGCTCCGGTTTTTTGTTGATTTTAAGGCCGTTTTCTGAGCCGCCCGGGCAGGATCGCACTCCCCAATGACCCCCAGGCTCTGCTGTGCCATGATCCCACTGCTCAGGGAACACAGAGCACCTGGTTCTCACCTGGGTCACCCAGGGTGGGATTTCTATTCAACAAAATCATCTGAACGTGACAATTTGGGGGCCTTTTTTCCCTGGAAGTCCACAGGGGTGGGGTGAGATCCCCAGGGGTCCCATCAGCAGCCTGCAGAGAAAGGGCTGGGTTTGGGATGATTATTGTGGGTGTGAGGAGGGGGAGCAGTGCCATGGTGGCCGTGGGAGGTGACCATGAGAGGTGGCCGGAGTGGTTTGGTCACCCTGGGAGGCAGCGATGAGAGGTGGCCAGAGGGGTTTGGTCACTGTGGGAGGTGGCTGGAGAGGTTTGGTCACTGTGGGACATGGCCAGAGGGGTTTGGTCACCATGAGAGGTGGCCAGAGGGGTTTGGTCACCATGAGAGGTGGCCGGAGGGGTTTGGTCACCATGAGAGGTGGCCGGAGGGGTTTGGTCACTGTGGGAGGTGACCAGAGGGGTTTGGTCACTATGGGACATGGATTAGAGGGGTTTGGTCACTGTGGGACATGGCCAGAGGGGTTTGGTCACTCTGGGACATGACCGGAGGGGTTTGGTCACTGTGGGACATGGATAGAGGGGTTTGGTCACTGTGAGACATGACCAGAGGAGTTTGGTCACTATGGGACATGACCAGAGGAGTTTGGTCACTATGGGACATGACCAGAGGAGTTTGGTCACTATGGGACATGACCAGAGGAGTTTGGTCACTATGGGACATGACCAGAGGAGTTTGGTCACTATGGGACATGACCAGAGGAGTTTGGTCACTGTGGGAGGTGGCCAGAGGGGTTTGGTCACCATGAGAGGTGACCAGAGGGGTTTGGTCACTATGGGACATGGATTAGAGGGGTTTGGTCACTGTGGGAGTACGTGCGATGGGGTAGTGGCTGGAGGGGATTTCAGGCTGTTTTCCCAACAGGAGTCCCACAGCCACTGCGTGTGTCGCCCTTCATCCCACTCTGCTCTCGCGAGATGTGGCCTGCCTGGCAGGTGCCTGTGGATGCACAGTGGCCACCCCACTGTCCCTTCCCGTGCCTCAGTTTCCCCAGCTGCACGTGTGGCTGGGTGGGGGCTGTGCAAAGCCCCCGGGCGGGGTCTGGAGCAGCAGCTGGACAGGTCACCCCAGGGCTGTCCCCTGCCTGCCCTGGCACCCTGGGGACACAGGTGGCCCTGCCCATGTGCACCCTCAGTCACACTCAGCCAGGAGCAGGGTTGATGCCGGGGGGTATCCTCCCCGGAATGCCGGTGACAGGGACCCCGGGGTGGTGGCTCTGTCCCTCCTCAAAAGGAGGAAAGGAATGAGAGGGTCCCTGACGCCTCCTGGCAGGGAGGACAATGATGGTGACATCACTGCTGTCCCCACAGCTGGAGGAAAAGGAGCAAAATAAACTGGAGACAAGGGGATCCATCCTTGATCCCCAGTGACCTCAAAACACCGGGGCAGCCACCTCGGTAAGGCAGCGCCACTAGGTGAGTTAGCACCTCGAGTCTCTTGCTTCTGTCGCTGTCCGCCTCAGCTTGGTGCACTAGGTAGACGGGATACTCTGGCTGGGCCCAAAGTGTCCCAGCTCAGCTGGCAGAGTCAGGACACTGTGGGTAGACACAAAATTCTTGCAAGGAGACCAGCGAAGAGAGAGTACAGCGCGATTTGGCGATGTGCCTTGAATGTATGCTACATTCTGGGAGAGGCATCGCAGTGCCAGCCCCCTTAAAAGTTTTCAGATGGTCGGTCCACTTACAGGGCGGATCCTAGCTGATGCTTGCAGGATCATGAAGGTACTCCCAGTGAAGTGTCCAGCACGGCAGAGGGTTTGAGGGGCATTTACACATTCTCTGTGCCGAAATCTCCATAAGTGAGACGACAGGGGACACGTATGGCACAGTAAGAGCAGTGGAAACCCTAGATATTACCTCCAACAGCCGAAATAGGCGTATCGTCCCTATGACTCCAGCCCGTGGGGCGGGAGGACAAAGTCGGCTAGTTCTAGGTAATGTCGAAGAGATGGGATGGACGATGTTTGCTCCAAAGGATTTCATAAAGCACAGATAAAAAGAGATTTAAGAAGATTGTTCGTAGTAGGAGTCTCGCTCTATCTCTTTCTCTATCTATGTCCGAGATAGCTATGATTTGTAATTTGTATAACTCGCATCAATTGGAATCAATAATTAATGAATCAGCCCCAATCTTACAGGCGCCCAACAATTGTATTATGTATAAAAATCCTTCTTGGGTATAAGTGTAGATAGATAAGATCAGCTGTGCGCTTGACATGCAACACCATCGATGGACGAATATAAGCTGATCACATGCAATGGAGCAACCAGACAAACAAACACTCGATTTCCAGCTCAGGCGCTACCCTAGTAGAGCAGAACTCCGCTCTGTTCCTGAGCCGAGATGACGCACGCCTTCCTGCTCATCTCCAGCTCCATCCCCGCGCCCCCGCCATCTACCGGCCAGCCTCCACAGCGCGCACGCCCGCCCAGCTCACGTGCACAGCCAGGGTACTTCCCAAGTGTGGGCTCTCTAACAGCCCCAAATGTACCCCAGTCAGGGCCCACACGTACTTAGCGGGGTCATGTGACAGGGCCCTGGCAATTGTAGGTGGAGCTAGAAAGAGGGGAAGCAGCTCACTGGCTGTCTGGAGGCCCTTTGTATGGAGCTCGGGTCCAGCGTGTTTAATTAAAAACTTCAAATCAGGTCTGGCAGTGGACAATATCCTTTGTGAGAGCAAAGCCCAAATCGCTTGCACTAGGGTCCTGAGCGGCGTGCTACGGCCGAGAGGGAGGTGGGAAGGGCTGTTTCATCATCCAGGTGATCTGGTTGTTGAGTGTGCCTATTGTCCTGGCAGTTTGTCCCATTTCCTGCGGCAGCTCTATGGTCTCTGTTGGTTGTTGCTTCTCTCTGTGCTCCACCCCGTGCTCTCGCGCTCCCTTGCAAAGGTACTCATAATGCTGAGAATGGCGCATGTGGGGGCTCCCTGGATCGTCCTGTGCGCTGCCCATCCCGCGTGGCAGTGAAGCGCTCTTTATATTGTATCTGTCCACATGTGTTCGATAAAAGCACGAGGGAAATAATTGAAATTTCCCCATCGATGCCCATCCTCTGACTCCCAATGTTTCCAACACTAGTGACACCTCTTTCAGTGTTGCCGCACAACCTTGCCCTTGTTAATGAATATATGTGGAGGAAAAATGGAACAGAAAGTACAGAGCCTACGAATTTGTGTGAAATACGTAAAGTGACGAATAAAGGAAAAATAGAGACAATGACAAACTTATACTTTATACAAAATTCAAACATCAATCCAACAGATTAATTAAATTAACCAAACCAAAGTGTTGTGCTCGAGAAGTGGGGTAGATGCTCAGGTCAGGAGGCTAGAGAGGCAATTCTTTCGGCACTGCATGCAGGGAAGCTGAAATGCTCGACTCACACTGTGAGAGCCATAATTGAAATTACGAGACTGACTATTAATCTTTCCCTCACAATCTGCTTTCCTAAAGCCTCCTGCAGTCTGTAGGTTTGTGGAATATACCCCTGCTAAGCTCTCCACATACCGCCATTGCGTGGTTGGCCACTCCGACGGGCGGACAGTCTCGTGCGATCATGCTCTGCGTGGGCGTACTCCTTAGGTGAAAACAACTTGCGCTGTCACTTCCTGCAGAGCTACGAAATAGCTAGGCATGTACGCCACATTCAGTCCAATCTTTATCCCCCCCTCATGAAGAACTGGGAGACTAGGAAGGAGCCTGGCAGTGGCAGGCGTATCAGTGAGCGTGGCTGCGGTTTAATTCAAGATTATTATCACACACTGGTCCAAGTTAGCCCGGGGCTCTGGGAGATGAATGTTGCTGGCCCCTATGCTCGCATGGGACCTCCTAAACTTCAATCGGGCTGCCTTATAACAGGTAGTTTATAAGGGCTGAATGCGGTAAGGACTAGCTTCTGTAGGTAGTAGCCAACCTGGAGCACCATTGCCATATGGGTGATAACCTATGGACCACCAAATCATAACTGCTCTGAGAAGCACCTAAGTCTTGGGAACTTTGTGTCGGGTGACTAGTGGGTCCACCAGCTTTCCCTTTCTGTTCCTCTTTGCATCACTTCATTCAGATGGGTTCTCTCTGATTTTCTGTCAAACTTGAGATTGCTCAGCGGTGGGAATCTTCAAGCTAGGGACTCTACGCGCAAAATCTGGCTACACGGTGTATCATCCGTAGTTGGTGAACACCCAAGCCTCTGCATCGATAAAGGTATAAACCCAGTCTGACAATAGTGGAATGATGAGGACTTCTCTAATTTCCCAGGCGCCACACCGTATATGTTTACATTTTTTAATACCATAGTTTCGTTATGCCCCGAAGCAACCCCACGTGACAGAACCTCCTTACCTTCTCCACCATCTCAATTGGTCTTCGAGGTCTGTGAACTTGCATTCGTATGCGATGCGGAAGTGCTCCCGAGGGCCAAAGGGTTCCAGTGGCCATGTCCCACAGCTCCCACTGGGGACATGGAGCCTCCCAACCCATTTCCACGGTAGAGACTGGTCAGCAGCATTCTCCAAGCGTCTCCTGGCCAAGCCTCCAGTGAGCCCTTCCCAGGACCATGAACCCTGGAAGGTGCCATGGGGACATTGACAGGCCAGGGTGGGGGTCAGGGCTGAAAAACCTGTCCCAAAACTGTCTTTGAGCAAGCCATCCATCTCTCGTGTCTGTCTGTCCTCCACCCCTGTCCAGTCCATCCATCCATTCCACCCCTGTCCATCATCCATCCCCACCACATCCATCCATCCCTGATCCAATCAATCCATCCATCCATCCATCCATCCCCTGTCCATCCATCCATCCTCCTCCTCATCCATCCATCCATCCATCCATCCATCCTCCACCGCTTCAGGTACTCAGCCTTTCCTTTCTGCAGCCCTGCAGACACAAGAGGGACCAGCCCTCCTTGGTGATCTCCATGACCGATGTCTGCGTTTCTGCGCTATCTGTCCTCAATGAGGACCCTGTCCTGGGGCCAGGACACCGTCATCCAGCTCACTGGGCTCAGGGCGGCTCTGCCACAGTGCTTGCTAAGGGCTCCCCTGCTCAGGGATGCTGCTCTGGGCTCAACCCAAGAACTCCTACATGGTCTCCAAGGTTCATGTGAGCCGAGTGGGGCTGTGATGTCATCACACAGAGGGGAAACTGAGGCACAGGAGACCAGGCACCCACCAGAGGAACTGCTCCTCTTCAGGGGGAGATCACAGACTCACACGGAGGATTTTGGGTTGGAAGGAACCTTAAACTCATTCGTTCTGGAACGTGGAGGTGTCCCTGACGTTGGGCAGGGACACCTCCCTCATCCCCAGGGTGCTTCCCAACCTGTCCAGGCCTGGCCTTGGGACACATTCCGTAGGATTCCAGGGTAGCCACAGCTGCTCTGTGAAGCAGAGCTGAGGGATGACCTTGCCTGTGGGGGAAACTTTCTGTGCCCTCCTTTTGGGGACAGCACTGCTCTGAAGCCTCCCTTGCCACTTCTGTCCCTGGCATCGCCAGCTCTGAGCATTGCGAAGGGTCTCAGTGAACCTGCTCCATTGCTCCTCCCACAGCTCCGGAGTGGGACACCAATCAGAACACTGACTGACTGATAGCTTTTGTGTTATTTGCACAACCAGCTGTGAAGATGGTTGAAACTTGTGCTGCCCCCACCCAAATGTTCAGGGGATGGAAATAGGGAGAACTCGAGATGGATGCTCGGGCTCTTAGGAGAATCTCAATGGTTTTGGCTGCTTGCCTTGTGCAGGGCTATGGAGCTGGACTCGGTTGATGATCTTTGTGGGTCCTTCCTGCTTCAGCGACGGTCCAGGATTCTGTGGTTCTACATTTGCTCACACTGTGTTTTATGCCTCTACCCACCTCACAAGGTGTCCAGAAGGGATGCTGAAGATTGCCCCTGAGCTGAGGCTCCATGTGAGGATGTCTAACTGTCCCGGTGTCACCTGTGGGGGATGTATCAGCCCAGCGATCCCCAGTTTGGATGCCCCTCTGTTGCATCCCCCATTGCCCTCTGTCTGTTCCTCCTGCCCAACCTTAAAATATGCCTCAAATAGGAAACTGAGTGGGCCACACTGCGAACTGCAAGGGGAACTTCTCAACTTCAAAAAAAACCCCACGATGTCATCGAGGAGTTTGAAGCCATCCCGGTTCCGACAAGCAGGCCTGGGAGACACACTTTATGCCACGAACCTGCCTCCAGGAAGGAGAACATTATTAACTTAGGCTAATATTACAGGGCTGCAGAGCTGGGTGGAGAGAAACCTAAGGAGGTTTCAATCATTGGTCGTAACGGTGGCAGGGTCATGCATCCGGGAGGGGATAACCTCCTAAGTACCAGCACAGCGCGGGGGTACCCACAGGAGAGGGATCTGGTGTGGGTCCTCTGAATGCGGATGACAAGCGTGTCCCTGCAGGCGGGACAAGGCCTTGGACATGTGGATTTGGTGGTCGTCTGTAAGAGTTGTGGCCTGGCAGGGCAGGTGATCCTGCCCTCTCCTCAGTCCCCTGTGAGGCACATCTGGGTGCTGTCCACTTCAGGCTCCTCAGGACAGAAGGTACAGGAGCTACTGGAGAGGGTCCAGCAGAGGGCCATTAAGATGATTTGGGATCTGGAGCATCTCCTCTGATGATGGGAGGCTGCAGGAGCTGGGCTCTGGTTAGTCCAGGGTAAACTGAGAGGGGATCTCACCAATCCATATAAATATCTCCAACGTGGGTGTCAGAGGATGGTGTCAGACTCCTTCTCAGTGGAGCAGTGGCCATCAACTAAACCACAACGAAGTCCCATGAGTCTTAACATGAGGAAGAACTTCTTTCCATGATGGCCCCAGAGTCCTGGAACAGACTCAAAGAGGCTGTGGAGTCTCCATCCTGAGAGGGGGACTCCAAACCCACCTGGACATGTTCCATGTTCACCTGCTTTGGGTGACCCTGCCTTGGCAGGGGGTTGGACTGGATGATCTCCACCTTCCAACCTCTGAACTTCTGTGATGCTGTGAAATGCAAATTCTATTTTCAACATAGGGCAAGTGACCAAAACAACCTGGAGCAGGAAAATGTCCCCACTGCTTTCATCCCACACTGTCCTGGCCATGGATACCTGGGGAAAACCAGGGGGGCTCAATCCATCCCATCCCATGGATCCCATATGATCCCATGGTCCATGGATCCGCATCCCAATATCCCATCCCATCCCATCCCCATCCCATCCCATCCCATCCCATCCCATCCCATCCCATCCAACTCCCATCCCATCCCTCCCCACTTGGCTTTACCCAGCCATCAGCAGCAGGCGAGTGAGGCTCGGAGGTTTAATTACAAATGTTGACAGGGAAATTATGGCCACACAGGCAAAATTAGAATATAATTGTGTTAGGGAAATGTTTCATCTTCTGCCTGTCATCCGCGGGAGCGGAAGGCGGAGGGGGAGCAGCGGGAGAGGGACGATGTTGGCAGGAGGCCTTGCCATGGGGGGAGTGGCTGGGCTCGGGGTGCTGGGGTGTGACACCAGTCCATGGGGCCACTGGCACAGAGAACATGCAGCAGAAGGTGGCAAATGACTCCTTTTTACAGAGTGACAGTGACAAAACAGTGCTCACCTTCCTTCACCCAGAGAGCTGGAGAGGGACTGGGGACAAGGGCGGAGGGACAGGACACAGGGAATGGATTCCCAGTGCCAGAGGCAGGATGGATGGATATTAGGAAGGAATTGTTCCCTGGAGGTGGGAGAGCCCTGGCACAGGGTGCCCAGAGCAGCTGTGGCTGCCCCTGGATCCCTGGCAGTGCCCAAGCCAGGCTGGACATTGGGGCTGGGAGCAGCCTGGGACAGTGGGAGCTGTCCCTGCCATGGAGAAGGTGTAACAAGATGAAGTTTAGGTCGCTCCCAACCCAAACTGTTCCGTAACTTTATGATTCCACGTGCTGACAGCTCACACCCCCATCCTCACCAAAATGGGCCGGGGGGCCATCCTCACCCATGAGATGATCCATCCCTGATGACAGCAGATGACTTTGGTCAGTGACCCCATTCAAAAGGCGGGCAATTCTTTCCACTTTAAAAAAAGGAAAAATAAAAGCCAAATGGCCCGAAGCTGCAGGTGACAGCTGGCCTGGGATCGGGCTGCAGAGGGGTCAGGCACAGGGAAAACCAAACGCCTTTGCTGACCGATGACTTTGGAGCTGCCTGGGCAGGCAGGAGCAGCAGCTCAGCTATTCCATGGGGATCCAGGAAGGAATCAGGAGATGAGGTGATCCCATGCCCACACCTGCTGCAACCACGTGTTTGTGCCTCTGCTCCTGCACCTCTCGGACCCAGCCTAACGGGGCACAGCACCACCCGTCCACCCCCACTCCCAACCCCAGCTCCTTTAAAAAACCCTGTTGAAGAGCAGAGGGGAAGCAGCCCCCAGGACCCCAGGGACTATCTGAACTCTGTCACCCTGCAGAACCAGGCAGACGCACATTCCTGGTCCCATCCGGTCGGCACCTTTGATCCCAAGCACCTGCCGTGCCGGCACCAGCACAAAGCGGGCAGGGAAAACGGGCAGGAGGTGTGGCAGTGGTGGTGGTGACACAGACACGACGAGGGTTTGCTGGTGACAAAGAGCTGTGTGCAGCGGTCACACACTGGAGGGAAGGATGGGCCATGCACAGGGACCTGGACAGGACGGAGAGGTGGGATTGTGACAAACTCGAGAAGTTTCAACAAGGCCAAGGGCAAGGTCCTGCCATGGTTTGGGACAACCCCAAGCACAAACACGGGCTGGATAAAGAACGGAGCAAAAGCAGCTCTGGGAAGCACTAGAGGTTGTTGGAAGTACTAGGGGTTGTTCGAACAACCAGAACCCCCCTGTGCTGGGCTGAGCCCCAGCGGGGGCAGCAGAAGGGAGGGGGGGATTCTGCCCTGTGCCTCCGCTCAGGTGAG
>CM019235.1:2576872-2587538 GCA_009741485.1 Malurus cyaneus samueli | reverse complement strand
GTGCATGACCCTGCACTTGGCCTTGTTGAACCTCCTTAGGTTTCTCTCCACCCAGCTCTGCAGCCTGTAATTAATTAGCCTAGAGTTAATAATGTCTCCTTCCTGGAGGCAGGTTCGTGGCAAAAGTGTGTCCCCAGGCCTGCTTGTCGGGAACCGGGATGGCTTCAAACTCCTCTGACATCGTGGGGTTTTTTTTGAAGTTGAGAAGTTCCCCCTTGCAGTTCGCAGTGTGGCCCCCTCAGTTTCCTATTTGAGGCTATTTTGGTTGGGCAGGAGGAAGCAGAGGGGATGGGGGATGCACAGAGGGGCACCATGGGGATGCTGGGCTGATACATCCCCCCACAGGTGACACCGGACAGTGACATTCCTCACATGGAGCCTCAGGCTCAGGGGCAATCTCAGCATCCTTTGGACACCTTGTGAGGTGGGGTAGAGGCATAAAACACAGTGTGAGCAATGTAGAACCACAGAATCCTGGGATCTCCTGAGCAGGAAGGGACCCACAAGGATCATCAGAGTCCAGCTCCTAGCCCTGCACAAGGCAGCGCCAAAAACCATTGAGATTCTCCTAAGAGCCCCGAGCACATCTCGAGTTCTCCCTATTTCCATCCCTGAACATTTGGGGTGGGGGCAGCACATTTCACCATCTTCACAGCTGGTTGTGCAAATAACACAAAGCTGCTCAGTCAGTCAGTGTTCTGATTGTGTCCCACTCCTGGGAGCTGTGGATGGAGCAGATGGAGCAGGTTCACTGAGACCCTTGCAATGCTCAGAGCTGGCGATGCCAGGGGACAGAAGTGCAGTGGAGGCTTCAGAGGCAGTGCTGTCCCAAGGAGGGCACAGAGAGTTTCCCCCACAGGCAGGTCATCCTCAGCTCTGCTTCACAGAGCAGCTGTGGCTACCCCTGGATCCCTGGAAGTGTCCAAGGCCAGGCTGGACAGGGATGGGAGCACCCTGGGATGATGGGAGGTGTCCCTGCCCACGTCAGGGACACCTCCACGTTCAGGAACTGAATGAGTTTTAAGGTTCCTTCCAACCCAAATCCTCCTGTGAGTCTGTGATCTCCCCTGGAAGAGGAGCAGTTCCTCTGGTTGGGTGCCTGGTCTCTGTGCCTCAGTTTCCCCTCTGTGTGATGACATCACAGCCCCACTCTGCTCACATGGAACCCTTGGAGACCATTGTAGGAGTTCTTGGGTGTGAGCCCAGAGCAGCATCCCTGAGCAGGGGAGCCCTTAGCAAGCACTGTGGCAGAGCCTGCCTGAGCCAGTGGAGCTGGATGAGGTGTCCTGGCCCAGGACAGGTGTCCTCATTGAGGACAGAGCCAGAAACCAGACATGGTCATGGAGATCACCAAGGAGGTGCTGGTCCCTCTTGTGTCTGCAGGGCTGCAGAAGGAAAGGCTGAGACCTGAAGCTGGATGGATGGATGGATGGATGGATGGATGGATGGATGGATGGATGGATGGATGGATGGATGGATGATGGATTGGATGGAATGAGATGGAATGAAGATGGATGGATGGATGGACAGGGGTGGATGGATGGATGGATGGACAGGGGTGGATGGACAGACAGACAGAGATGGATGGCTTGCTCAAAGACAGTTTTGGGACAGGTTTTTCAGCCTCTGATCCCCCACCCTGGCCTGTCAATGTCCCCATGGCACCTTCCAGTGGTTCATGGTCTGGGAAGGGCTCACTGAGGTCCTTGGCCAGGAGAGCTTGGGAATGCTGTGCTGATCCAGTCTCTACCGTGGAAATGGGTGGAGGAGGCTCTGTCCCCAGTGGGAGCTGTGGGACAGTGGCCACTGCCCTTGGAGCTTCCCACTGCCTCTTACAAAACTGGAAATGAATGAAAGTAGGAGTCAGTGCTGGGCAACGAAACAGGCTTTAAAAAAATTATACATATACTGGGGGAAAATCCCCATTTCCCTGGAATTTCCTTTGAGCTGGCTGGGTTTCCACTCTGTGATTCCCCGGGCGTGGTGCCGCTGCCCCCATCTGTGAGTGACAGGGACACTGTGACAGCCACCCACAGCCCAGTGCCTGCTCCAGAGGAGATGGATGGGCCAGGATCACCCAGCAAGGCCAGTGGCCACACAGAACCCCGCTCCCTAAACACCAGGACAGCCCGAGGAGGTCCCCTCAGCATAGGGGCAGCACATCCCACCCAGAGCCGGGCTCTGGGACCCCACGCTGCCCCCAGGCTCCTTCCATCCCAGCTCAGGGGATAAATCCAAGTGGGACATGCGTGGCATCGCTCTCTGCAGGTGTCCAGCCTGGAGCCACCAAGCTGTGGCCAGTGTCCGGCCAGGCTGGGCCACCAGCAAGGGACTGTGGGGGCTCGGGTCTCCCCACTGGATCGCAGGACTTTAAGGAGCAGGTTTGAGTTCATATTTGCATTTAGTCACAGTGTGAGTCAGACATTCCAGCCCCGGCTGCCGAAATGCCTCAGCTCTGACTTCTGATTTCCCACTGCAACCTTGGGTTGGTTTTTTATTTTCTTTTTGTTTGGTTTTTTTTTTTTTTTTCCTTTTCTCTTTCCTTTCTCTCCTTTCTTGTACTTTCTGTCCAGCCCCATTCAGGCAGGTGTGCACGGTTGTGGGCACTGGGCACAGGTGGATGGGACAGAGGGATGGGCATCGTGGGGAATTTACATTATTCCCTGTAGCCAAGGGAAAGTTAAACCCTGCCAGGGGGAGGGGGCTGAGCCAGGGAGCCCCCACATCCCTCCAGCAATACTGGGGGGACACGGGGGTGGCACTGAAGCCACCAACAGGGCCAAACTGGGAGGAAATGGGACAAACTGCCAGGACAAGCCCACCAGACCCTCCCCTCTGCTCCGGGTACGTGTCAGGCCTGTGCAGGTTTGTTTGTCCTCAGCAGAACGCCAGACCTTGATTTGTAAAGTTTTTAATTAAAACTGACCCGGAGCTCAGCAGGCTCGGAGCAGGAGCTGCTCCCCCTGTGCCCCCCTCGGGCTGTCCCCCCGCAGGTGTGGGTCCCACGGGGACATTGGGGTGCCCAGCCCGGCTGTGGGGGCTGCGGGAGCGGGGGGCGGGGGGCAGGAGCTGTGCCGAGCCGTGCTTGGCCAGAAAGGCAGTTTTGTTTCTGGTTTCCTGCATGATGCATTCCACATGGCGTTGCATCACGCACAGCTGTTACATCACTTTAGCCAGGAAATTTAAAACAAGTGGCCTGTGCTGAAAATGGGGCTTTAATTATTATTTATGGATAACAACAACAACAGCAAGAGAGAAGAAAGGCCTCAAAACTCTTTTTTTTTTTTTCTTTTTAAAACCCGCCCATCTCTCACATTACAGCGACTTTGTCCTCCCAGCCCCCCGGGGTGGGGTCCCACTAGGGACGAGCTTTTGGCTGGGTTTGGCCACTTTGGCCTCGATGTCCCTGTCCCCTCCAAGGGTGTCCCCTCCCCTCTGCCTGCTGGCACCCACGGGGACCCTTCCTGCACCGCAGGATCCGCCCGTGCCACCAGCGGCTCCCCGGGAGCATCCTTGATTCGCTCCCCATCCTCCCTTCGGGTGCCATTTGTCACCAGTGTCCTGACTCTGCCAGCTGAGCTGGGACAGCCACGATCCCTCCTGGGACACTCTGGGGACACACAACAGGTCCCAGTTCATCCCTGCCTGCCAGGGCTGCCCCGGTGTTTGAGGGTCACTGGGGACAAGGATGGATCCCCTTCTCCAGTTTATTTTGCTCCTTTTCCTCCAGCTGTGGGGACAGCAGTGATGTCACCATCATTGTCCTCCCTGCCAGGAGGCGTCAGGGACCCTCTCATTCCTTTCCTCCTTTGGGGGAGGGACAGAGCCACCACCCCGGGGTCCCTGTCACCGGCATTCCGGGGAGGACACCCCCATCAGCCCTGCTCCTGGCTGAGTGTGACTGAGGGTGCACATGGGCCAGGGCCAACTGTGTCCCCAGGGTGCCAGGGCAGGCAGGGGACAGCCCTGGGGTGACCTGCCCAGCTGCTGCTCCAGACCCTGCCCAGGGGGTTTTGGAAACTGAGGCACGGGAAGGGACAGTGGGGTGGCCAGTGTGCATCCACAGGCACCTGCCAGGCAGGGCCACATCTCTGCGGAGCAGAGTGGGATGAAGGGGACACAGCAGTGCTGGGGACATCCTGTGGGGACAGGCCTGGAATCCCCTCCAGCCACCTCCCATGGCCACCTCCCACAGTGACCAAACTCCTCTGGTCATGTCCCATAGTGACCAAACCCCTGTGGCACATGTCCATAATCTGACCAAACCCCTCTGGTCACCTCACAGTGACCAAACCCTCTGCTGGCCAATCTATGTCCCATAGTGACCAAACCTCTCCAGCCACCTCCCACGTGGCCAAACCTCCGTGCTCCCCCGCCGGACCAAACCCCTCTGGCCACCTCCCAGCAGTGAGCCAGAACCAAACCCCTCTGGCCATGTCCCAAGCCAAACCCGTGACAACATCATGTCCACAGTGACCACTCCTCTTCCATGTCCCACAGTGACCAAACCCTCTGGTACCCATGTGTGACCACAAACCCCTCCAGTCTATCCTCCCAGGGGAAAACCAAACCCCTCTGGCCATGTCCCACAGTGACCAAACCCCTCTATCCATGTCCCACAGTGACCAAACCCCTCTGGTCACCTCTCATGGTGACCAAACCCCTCCAGTTATCTCCCAGGGGAACCAAACCCCTCTGGCCACCTCCGGTGACCAAACCCCCTCTACTGCCATAGTACCAACTCTCAGCCACCTCCGGGAACCTCCGCACCTCAGGGACCAAACCCCCTCGGCCACCTCATGGCACCACCTTACGGTCACCTCCCACAGTCCAACAAACTC
Organism: Malurus cyaneus samueli; assembly: GCA_009741485.1. Taxonomy (NCBI): domain Eukaryota; kingdom Metazoa; phylum Chordata; class Aves; order Passeriformes; family Maluridae; genus Malurus; species Malurus cyaneus. The sequence goes on along the minus strand of CM019235.1, from coordinate 2,582,697 downwards.
TGCACCTCCACACACCAAACTCTCCAGCCACCTCCCATCTCTCTCCCAGTGACACAACCCTCTGGCCACCTCTCATCGCTGCCTCCCAGGGTGACCAAACCTCCGGCCACCTCTCATGTCACCTCCCACGGCCACCATGGCACTGCTTCCCCTCCTCACACCCACAATAATCATCCCAAACGCCAGCCCTTTCTCTGCAGGCTGCTGATGGGACCCCTGGGGATCTCACCCCAGCCCTCTGGACTCCCAGGGAAAAAAGGCCCCCAAATTGTCACGTTCAGATGATTTTGTTGAATAGAAATCCCACCCTGGGTGACCCAGGTGAGAACCAGGTGCTCTGTGTTCCCTGAGCAGTGGGATCATGGCACAGCAGAGCCTGGGGGTCATTGGGGAGTGCGATCCTGCCCGGGCGGCTCAGAAAACGGCCTTAAAATCAACAAAAAACCGGAGCTGGGGCGGTGGGAGTGCCCTGGGAATGGTGTGGTGGAGGAGGAAACGCGGCATCCCCGGCCCCAGGTGGGTCCCCCCGGCGCGGCTGCGGCCCAAGATAGAATCCGCCCACGGGCAGGAAACCCTTGGTGCGCCTCTGTAGGGCGGGGGAATCTCCTCTGAATGGAAAGAAAAAGCGCCCTCGGCCTCCCCCGAGGCCGGGGAATCTCCAGGGCTGCCCCGGGGAGCCCGGGGGGACAGGGTTCCTCTGCCGGGGTGTGGGTGTGAAGGGTGGCTGAGGCAGCTCGTGGTGGGAAAAAGTGAAAAAAAGGGTGGGGGAACCTGCTGGGGGAACCTGGTGTGGACAGAGGGATCTGGAGAATGGGGATGGGGCCAGGGAGGAGGGAGGGAGGGAGGGAAGGGAGGGAGAGGGAAGTGAGAGATGGAGGAAAGGAGAGCGGTCATTGGAGTCAGACACGGAGCAGGGGACAGGGACAGCCCACAGGGTGCCAAATGGGGCATCCAACACCTCCACAGGTGACAACAGCAGGGCCTGAGGGCAGCTGTCCACCCTGAGGACATGGGCAGGGAAGGGGACAGCACCCAGGACTGCCAATGTGTTCCTGCCAGCTGGAAAAGCTCCAGGGGAGGGTGGGCGCACCCCGGGGAAGTTTTTCCCTGGCTGAGTTCAGTTTTGGATATCACTGGGATGTGAATGTGCCATTCCTGGGGACACTTTTCCTGATTGTTCAAGGACAGCTCGGTGGTGTTTAAATCCATCCTTCCCGTGAGAGAGGATCAGGAAGTTTCAGTCTGCAAATGTGGCCTGAAGTGGAGCTGATCCCAGCACGGGGACAGCAGGACCTTGGTGGCCTTGGTGCCTTTGGATCGGGGGAAGGAGAGGATGCCGTGGTGCCTCTTTGACCCAGCAGGGGATTTCCCTTCCCAGCCCAGCTTTCTTCCCCTCGTGGGTTTCATGAGCTCATGTCAAGTTTCAGCATCGTTTGAGGAGTAATAGAAAGCAGAGAGTGAGGTGAGTCCCTGCTCCAGGCTCTGTCCCCAAACCCGTGGAGAGGTGACAAACCTGGTGATAGCTCTCACCACAGCAGGACGGGGCTCACCCAGCAAAGAGGAGCCAAATTTTCATTTCAGCCCCATTTCCATCTCACCCCCATTTCCCCTCTCAGCCCCATTTCCCATCTCAGCCCCATTTCCCATCTCCAGCCCGCCACATTTCCATCTCAGTCCCATTTCCCATCTCAGCCCCATTTCCATCTCAAGCCCCATTTCCAATCTCAGCCCCATTTCCCATCCTCAGCCCCATCTTCCCCTCTCACCATTCAGCCCCATTTCCATCTCAGCCCCATTCTCCATCTCAGCCCCATTTCCCATCTCAGCCCCATTTCCCATCTCAGCCCCATTCCCATCTCAGCCATCTCCCATCCATCTCCATCTCAGCCCCATTTCCCCTCTCAGCCCCATTTCCCCTCTCAGCCCCATTTCCCATCTCAGCCCCATTTCCCATCTCAGCCCCATTCTCCATCTCAGCCGATTTCCCCAGCCATTTCCCACTAGCCCCATTTCCCCATCTCAGTCCCATTTCCAATCTCAGCCCCATTTCCCATCTCAGCCCATCCATTCGTCCCATTCATCAGCCCCATTTCCATCTCAGCCCCATTTCCCAATCTCAGTCCCATTTCCCATCTCAGCCACATTTTCCATCTAGTCCCCATTTCCCATCTCAGCCCCATTTCCCATCCTCCTCACTCGTGGTCTCAGGGATGGTTTGGGCACGGCCTGTCCCCATCTGCTGTCCCACTGCTGGATCCAGCCCTGCTGGCTCTAGAAATCTTCATTCTGGCTCCATCCCATTCCACACTACACCGTGCCCTTGTCCCACCGTCTGGGATGGGTGGAATTATGGGATTTCCTGAGCTGGATCCCATAGGGATCATCATTCCAGCCCCTGGCCCTGCCCAACCCCACCCTGTCCATCCCTGGCAGCGCTGTCCAAACGCTCCTGCAGCTTGCCCTCGGGGCCGGACCATTCCTGGGGAGCCGGGCAGTGCCAGCACCCTCTGGGGACAGAAGAACCTTTGGTGCTGAAATCTCTCCTTGTGTGACCCCTGGGTGACCTGAATTTATGGCGAGGGGCTCAGGTCTGGGTGGCTCCTCCTGGGGTCACAGCCCCACACCAGCTCAGCCCAGAGGGAGCCCACGGGGCACCTCCAGCCCTCTCTCCCGGGCAAGGTGGGCACAGGGAGGTGCTCTGGTGGTTCCAGCTCTCGCCCATCCCCGCCACAGCTGCAGACGCGTCTCTGCCGTGTCCTCCCACCGTGGCTCCGCTCCTCTCTCACTTCCCCGGGCTGGCCCGGTGCGGGGGGAACCGAGGAGAGCGGCCCCGGGGGATGGCAGCGCTGCGGCCCAGGGGAGGGAGCGGCGGGAGCTGCGGGCACAGCGGCTGCCATGGCCCAGGGGAGCAGGACAGCCTGCCCGAAATGTGCCCGGGATGTGCCCGGATGGCCGGATGTGGCCCCTGAGCCGGCCGGGGAATGAGGCTGCTGCCAGGGCACGGGGCACGGCATGGGACACAGGACACAGGGGCAGTGGGGTCGGGGCAACAGGCGGCCACGGGGGCACAGGGCCATTTTGGCAGTAGGGGGCAGGGAGAAGGGGCAAGTGACACAGGGCATGAGGGGCATTGACACAGGGCATGGGGCAGTACAACAGGGCAGAGGAGCAGTGCACAGGGCAGAGGAGCAGTGGGGCAGGGCAGAGGAGACCAGGGCTTGGCAGTGCCAGGGCAGACGTGGGGCAGGGAGAAGGGCAGTGACAAGCATTGGGGCAGTGACGGCAAGGCAGTGGCGCAGGGCATTGGGGCAGTGACACAGGGCAGAGGGGCAGTGACACAGGGCAGGGGGCAGTGGGCAGGGCAGAGGGGCAGTGACACAGGGCGAAAGGGCAGGGTGACCATGGCAGAAGGGCAGTCGGCGCAGGGCACTTGGGCAGTGACACAGGGCAGAGGGGCAGTGAACCAGGGCAGAGGGGCATGGGCAGGGGAGAGGGGCAGTGGGAGCAGGCAGAAGGGCAGTGACACAGGGCAGAGGGGCAGTGGGGCAGGGCAGAAGGGCAGTGACACAGGGCAGAAGGGCAGTGACACACAAAGGGCAGGAGGAGCAGTGGGCACAGGACAGAGGGGCATGACACAACGGGCAGAAGGGCAGTGACACAGGCAGAGGGGCAGTGACACAGGCAGAAAGGCAGTGACAAACAGGGTCAAGAGGAGGCAGTGACACAGGGCAGAAGGGCAGTGACACAGGGCAGAAGGGCAGTGACACAGGGCAGAGGAGCAGATGGCACAGGACAGAGGGCCATGACACAGGGCAAGAACGGGCCAGTACACAGGGCAGAGGGCAGTGACACAGGGCAGAGGGGCGGTGACACAGGGCAGAGGGGCAGTGACACAGGGCAGTGACACAGGGCAGAGGGGCAGCAGCCCGACCGTGGGTGCTCGTTCCACAGCTGAGGCTGCCGGGTCCCTCGTTGACATTTTGCGGGGTGCTCCCATCCCCTACACTGAGGGTTTTGGGAACCGGGATTGGGGTGAAATCCGAAGGGGGTCAAGGGACACTGAGAGAGGAAGAGGAGAAGGCAGAAGAGATGCTCAGCCCTGGGCACGCACAGGGGCACAGCGGCGCCACCCATCTGCCCCCAGGGCTGTCACTGCGGGTCGGGAGGGCACCCGGGGCTGGGTTCGGGCTCTGCCCGGGGGACAGGGCACATTTAGGGTAGAGCAGGGTGCTGTGAGCCGGGCACGGGGGTTCCCAGCAGCGCTGCCACAGGCTGGGGACACCGATGACCCCCACGGCACCGAGACCCTCCCCCCGTGTCCCCGCAGGGCCCGGGCGCTCCCCGCGCTGGGGGAGGGCGCAGGAAGCCGATTAACGGCAGCCACTCGTGAAATGTAGGGCAGCCCCATCTGTCAGGCGGCTCCCGGTGGAACCCACTCCCTGCAGCCCCTCCCCACCCCGCTCCCTGCAAACCCACATCCGGGGGGGCTGCGGGGAGCATCCTCCCGGGGGGAGAGGCGGCTTTGGGGTGCCGGAGGGGTTTTGCCTTCCTGAAACCCTGGAGGTGCCTCTCGTTCCCCCGGGTGTCGGGCTCACCTCCAGCCTGGCTTCCCGACACCCAGGAGTTTCCTCCTCTTTTGAGGTCTCCCCAAACCTCCAGCTCAAGGGGTCTCCTGGCAGTTTTATTTAAAATCGGGAGCTTAAGGGGAAAAAAAGTGCATTTGGAGATGGGAGGGGAAGGGGCAGACAGGTGGCTTTGGTGGCCATGCGTGCGGCAGAGCCTGGCACTGCCACCCCTGGACTGGCTTTTGCAGCCGCTCCCAAAGCTTCCCATGACTGGGAGCACTGGAAAATGCCCAGGAGCTGCTGGTGACAGATCTTCCACCCTGCCAGCCGCAGGAGGTGCCATGGGTGCCTCTGGCTGGGGCAGGGAAGAGCCAGGACAGGCTGGGAGCTGCCAGCCCCTCACCAGCCCCAGCGCAAGCGTCCAGCCCTTCGGCGGAACTGTGAAATGCAAAAATCGTGCCTGGCTCGGAGCTGCTCTCTGCCACAGAGCATCTTGCTCAGATTTTGAGAAAAACCAGGCAGAAAGCAGCTTGGAACCCCCTGGCTCTGCCCCCCTGGCACTGTGGGAAAAGGTGCCCGGTTGTCAGGGCAGGAGATGAATGAAGGGACAAAAATTGGCCTAAAATGAAAATACACAGCTGGAGGTTGCCCAGAGACGCACAGAGTGCTCAGAGAGGCTGTGGCTGCTCCATCCCTGCAGGTCTTGGAAGAGGTTGGACAGTGCTGGAGCCACCTGCTCTGGTGGAGGCTGTCCCTGCCCATGGCAGGGGTGGCACAGGATGGGCTTTGGGGACAGCCCAAAGCACTCTGGGGTTCTGTGGGTGTGACCCAGGGCTGCAGGGCCACGTTCACCCGAACGTGGGGTTTGCAGTGACCTTGGTTTACCTTGGCAGCCTCAGACACCTGATCTTATCGTACATCTTATCTTATATCTTATATCTTATCTTATCTTATCTCTGCATCGAGCTGTGCAGCAGGGCCAAGTGCCTCAGCTTCCCCTGCTCCTGCCTGCCAGGACACCCACGGCACCCGTGGGGCACTCATAGATCCCAAGAGGCACCCATGGCACCCGTGGGACACTCACAGCACCTGTGGAGCACCCATGGCACCTGAGGGGCACCCAAACCACCCCTGTGGGGCACCCACATCACCCAGACACAGCTCCACGAGCTCATCACAGGGGTGGGAGACACGTGGGAAGAGCATCTGCTCTGTATGGGGGACAGGGAGTGCTCGCAATGCTCAAATCCCTTCTGCATG
>CM019235.1:2556963-2568977 GCA_009741485.1 Malurus cyaneus samueli | reverse complement strand
CAGGTCCCTGTCGGGGACAGCGGGGCTGCACGGGAGCGGAGTGAAGCAAGGGAGCGGTGATTCAGCGGGACACGCAGCCGGCCCCGTGCCTGGGCGAGCCGGGGCAGGACGGGCACCGGCACGGCCCTCCCGGGGGCGGGCAGCGCCGAGAGCCCGCGCCACCGCGGCGGGCGCGCAGACCCGGTCCCGGGAGGCGCCGCAGCGCCCGCCAGCGCCGAGCACGGGCGGCGGGCGGCGGGGATGGGGATGGAGCAGGCGGAGGGGACGAAGGGCAGGAGTGGGGCTGGAAGGGAACGATTGGGGGGGCGGGGCGGGGCTCGTCATGTGAACGGCCGCATGCTCGGGCAGAAGTGGGTCACGCGCGGCGGAGGGGCAGGTGCCAGAGCGCCCGGTGCCCCCGGTGCTTCCCGGTGCCCCCGGTGCCTCCCGGTGCCGCCGCTCCCGCCGCGCCCGCGCCTCTCCGGACCCGCGCCCCCCATGCGCCCCCCGGCGCCCTGACCGCGGCGGACACGATGCGAGGTGGGTCCGGGTGGGCACAAGTTGGTGCCGTGGGGATCGGGGGGACCCGCGTTATTCTGGCGGAGGGGAACGGGGAGGACCCGACGTCAGCCCGGACGGGGATACGGGGGACCCGCGGAGGGGAACGGGGGGATTCGGCTCACCGGGCAGTGCAAAGCGGGGACACGCATCAGCCTCGCTGGAGGGGGACGAGGGGCACCCGTGTCAGCGGCGCGGAGGGGACGGGAAGGACCCCGCGCCAGCCCCAGCTGGGGACACGGGGGAACCCGCTCCACCTCGTGGAACGGGACAAGGGACCCGCGGAGGAGAACGAGGGGGAACCCGCACCGGCCCCGCCGGAGCCGCTCTGCCTCCTCCAGCTCCCCCTTCGTTAGGAATAAAATTCTTGTTTATTTTGCTTCGCTTTCCGACGCCGGCTTAGACGCACTCTTAAGCTTTTCCCCGCACTAAACCCCTTAATCTCCTCTTCAATATGTTGCTCCCACCAGGGCTGGATTTATTGTAGTTTTTTCCCCCTTTTCCCCCTCCCCACGGCGTGGGGGGCAGTTTGAGAGGCTCCTGCAGGGACGGGCGAGGGATCAGGTGCAATTTGGGTGCCCCAAGTCCAGGGCAGGGGTGAGTCGTGCCGGCACCTGCCTGGTTTTACCCGTTACCAAAGGTCTACTTCTTATTCTTGCCTTTTCTTTTGCCAAGCAGGCAGTGGGGAGGAGGAGGATGGAGGGAGGAAGGCTCCAGCAGGACAATCCACCGGGGCCTGGTGATGGTGACGCAGCGGTGGCCGGACTCAGCTCTGTTCCCAACGGGAGCACCGCTGCACCCTGGGCTGGCATTTTCATCCTCCTTTAAATCATTTTTTCCACCATCACCTGCCTTCCCCGAGCCCTTCGCCCTGCCAGGACTCCTCCACGCCCCTCCATAGATGTGTTTTGGGGGCGCAGCTCCTCAGGCGCGTTTTGGGGTGTGGGTACCAGGATGTTCATCCCCGAGCTCCTCAAATCCTGTTTCCTCCCTGCACCGCTGCGGCTCTGCCCCCGCCGCTCTCTTGTGTAACGGTGGGGTCGGGGTGGGTGAGGAGGGTGAGGCGAGCCCCCCACATCCCCTTCCTACCCCACGACATCCTGGGTTTTCACCTTTTTTAGGACGGAGGGCAGCATTAGCGCCTGTCTAATTACCAATACGCCTGGCTCTTACGTAGCACTTGCACAGCCAGTGCCGGCTTAATTAGCAACTGGGCGAACTTTTCCTTTTTTTTTAGTATTTTTCCTTTTCCCCATGATTTGCTGTGTGTCGACCCCAATTTAGGGCCGAACCCTACCGCTATCCCACCGTTCCCCTTAGTCGCGTGTTTTTCCCGCAGTCCCGCGTCCTCATCTCTCTCGAAGCGCAAAATGCCGCATGGCGACGCCAAATTGATTCAATCTCCATTTTCCTTCCCAAAACCGCCACCGCTCTGCCCCGTTCCCCCGGGGGCCACAGCAGCTCCTCGCTCCTGTCCTTCCCTGCGCCGCGGCTGCGCCGGGGCCGGGGAAGAGGCTTTGCCTTGTATAATCCTATACGGTTTCCAGCCCTCCTGCTCACTTGTTTTGCAAGCAGCGTGGCGAGGAGCGTGCGGTGGCTCGGCAGCCTTTGCGACTTGTCCTAGTGACCTAGATCTGTCATTGGAAAAAATCAGAGAGGGCGGAGGAGGAGCTTCCCTGCCCGTTTCGGCGGCGTGCACACGCTGGCGCGGCCGAGGGCGGCCGGCACCCACCGGCCCTTCCGCACGACGGCCCGAGTGCCACGGGGCACCGATGGCCGTGCCTGTCGCTTCCCCAAAATAATCCTGCGGGAGAAAGCTGTCCCATGGTTTTATGGCGTCCTGAGGGGTCCAGACGGGATTTGGGACCCCCGACCCTGCTAACCGCAGGGAGAGGCAGCGCCTGCAGGGGGAAGAGCAGTGGTGAGGGGACGGTGGTCCCTGTCCCCAGCCCGGCGTCCCTGTCCCTGCTCCCTGTCACGTTTAACTTTGAACTCGCGGCGGCTATTTAAAGAGCTGCTAATGTCTAAATCAGCCCGGTTTATCGGATGTGGTGAGCAGAGCTGCTCTCCTGCCTTTATTTAGCCCCAGGGAGATAATTCCCCCCGATTTAGCAGCAGAGCTGGAGGGGTTCTCCCACCGCAGCCCGGTTTGTCCCCACCCCGGGCTGGCAGGTCCCCCTCCCGCTGCCTCACCTTTGCCACCCTTCCGCAGCAGCCAAAGTGCAAAGGGCTGCGTCCTGCGCCGGCGGGGCTGGCCTTGGCACGGAGCTGCGTGGCACGGGAGCTGCTGAACCGGAGCTGCTGAACCGGAGCAACCCGGGCAGGACCCGGGCGGCCCCGCGGGAGCCACATCGCCCACCCGGCGCTACGATTTCCCGGCTGGGGGCACACGCTGCACCACGGGACAGGGAAAAACAGCACCTTGCCGGCAACCCTCCGTCTGCGTGGCTGCAAGGGAAGGTGGCCAGAGGTTGCCTGAGGGCAGGGTGAGAGAAGCTGAGCGCTGTTCTGGCCCAAAGTTTCCAGGAAATCTTTGCTAATCAATTAGGAAAGCAGTTCCCCCGTCCAGCATCCCAGCCCGGCACCGGGCCGTGGTTGTGTCATCTGAATTGTCCCTACTGCCCACTTGGTCCCGCTGCTGCGGTGTCCCTGTGCCCGTAGCCCGGGCTGTGAACATCTGGCACGGGCCTGGCTTGTTTGGGGTTCCCCGGGATGCACGGACGGGGATGGGATTTTTTGTTCTGGGGTGCTGGGGGACCCTCGCGCGCTGCAGCGCTGGACTCTGTTTAATAGCAAAGCCAACAGCAGATGGAAAGGAGTGATAATTCCCTTTATTTCCTTATTTCTTCCTACCCCATGGCCAAACAGCGAAACTCAGCTGTGGATGTGGCTGTGGGGATCGCAGTCACTCCTGGGCTGGAGGTTGCTGCAGGGGAAGCAGGAGCAGAGCCGGGTTTTAGGGCAGGAGTGGGGAGATGGGGTGGCATCGTGGGTCCCTGTGTGCCTTGGGGGTCCCTGAGTGTTCCTGGGGGTCCCTGAGTGTTCCTGGGGTCCCCTGAGTGTCCCTGTGTAGCCCAGACCTCCCCCTGCCCGTGGGGCACCAGGGGAATTCTGAAACCCTGGGAGGGGAGAGGTGATGGTGGCAAAGCACCGGAGCATTCCAGTGCCCCGGCTGGGGCTGGGGGCTCCAGAAGGGCTCCAGGGGGGCTGCGGGGCTGCTGCCCATTATCAGAGGTGCCCATCTCTGGCATCGATCGAGCCTGGCAGAGGGATGGGGCACGGAGCTGCTGCCCCAGCAGGGGCACTGGGGAAACACCGCGGGGTATTTGGGGCAGGGATGGCTGCAGGGGCACAGAGCCACCTCCAAAATACTCAGAGCTCACCCCACTACCTCTGGCAAGGGCCCCGTGGCCTTCTGCGGCCCCCCAAGGAAGGGGTGGCCATATCCTGCCCCTGCCCCGTGGGGTGACAGCTGAGCAGGCTCATCCCGGGGACTGTGCAGAGGATTTTGCAGGGACCGGTCAGTGCCCCCCAAAACAAAACACCCCCTCCCAGGAGTCCTCACCCCCCACTCCTTGGGGGACAGCTCCAAAAGCCCCCAGCAGCAGTGGGGTCATGGCATGGCTCAATGGGGCGCTGAGGGTTTTGGGGTGATTTCCCCAAACCCACGGCCGGGGGAAGGGATGGGGGGAGGAGGAGGATGGGGCCGCCCTCCTCCCTGCCCCACAGAGGGGGGTCCAGCCCCTCTTGTCTGCATCCTGCAGGGCCTGCCGTGTTTTGTTTTGGGGTGCAAGAGATGCCCGCCCTTGGGGTGGAGGCGATGGAGAGGAGGGTGTGCCGGCATGGCACCAAGGCCCATTCCTGACCCGGGGAGGGCGGCTCTGGCTCTGCCGAAACCACCAGAGCCTCCAGCCTGCTCTGGGACAAACGGTGCTGGGCTGGGGGGACACACCCAGCGGGGTCTTGGGGGTGACGGGCGACCTGGGCACTGCGCAGTGACAGACCCGTGTCCCCCACATAGAGCTGCAGCTCAGCGTGGTAAGCGCGTGGAGATATCACCCCAAAATGCCCCAAAATCGCCGTTCCCGGTGGCAGGAGGGTCGGAGCGCTGCCTTGAGCCCCAGCCCGGTCCCGGCGTGGCCGCGGCCCCGTCAAGGGTTAACGGCCGCGGTTACACAAGCGCGTGTGGCCACGGGCAGAAAGTGTGTCAGTGGGACAGGATGGCTCCGAGCGCGGGGCCACGCGCAGCCGCCGCACCGCACCGCACCGGGGGCCATCGCCCCGCCACGGCCGGGCCCCGCGGCCGGACCGTGCCACAGGGCCACTTACATAAGGGCCGGCGGTGGCAGCGGGCCGGGAGTTGGGCAAGAAGTGTTTACAGTGGGAGGAGAGCAAATACCACCGCCGGGACATTTTAATTGCCGGCTGGAGATCATTATTACTTTTTTTTTTTAACCCTTTTGTTGTTCCTTTTATCCTGATCCCTATTTTAGCCTCATCGGCCCCAGGGTGGGGTTTCCCTTCCTGCTCCCCCTGAGGGGAAAGGGTTCACCCCTCTCCTAAAAGCCCCCCTGTGTGCAGTGTAGCCGATGTTGGCGCGGTTGTGACAGGAGGAAATGCCAAACGCTCCGGTGGAGAAACTGAGGCACGGGGGGCGGGGAGGCATATCCGGGATTTGGGGTCTACTGTGATGTTTCCACAGATCTCGGCGAGATTTGGGGGATGCGGGAGCTGCCGCGGCCACCCCGCCAGCACCCACATTCCTCCTCATCCTGCTGGGTTTGCCCCGGGGAGGGCGGTGTTCGGGGGTCGCAGGGGAGATGTTCCGGCCACCCCCGGGGGTCCTTGGCGGCCGCAGGAGGCGACACGGATGGAGCCGACTCGGTGATTCAGCCGGGTTTACAATCGGAGCAGCAATTAACCGTGCCGGGCTGTAATTGCCATCGCCAGGTTACGGCCCTATCTCCACGTCAGTTATTTGGGGCGAGCGTCTTCCGAGCGGGTCAGGTGCCGGTGGCGGGCACGGCCGGGTAATTAGCAGGATGGTAATTAGAACCCCAAAAGGCTGCAGGCACACGGCGGTTGGTCAGGGTTTCTCCTTCACTTGGGGGGAGCCCGGACCGCGCCATCCCCTCCGCCCTTGGCTCCGGTTCGGAGGGCTCTCGGGGAGCTCTCGGGGGGCTGTCGGGGGCTCCCTCCAGCGTGGGGCGGGATTTGGCCATGGGCGGCACACGAAGCCATCGGGATCTTTTGGGGGACTTTTGTGGCCTATGGGACATTGTGGGGTGGGTACCGGCGGTACCGGGCCGCGCTCAGCCCCGGTGTTTGCCGCTGCCGGTAATTCCGGGTACCGGAGTATCGGCCGCGGGCGTGAGGGCGCGGCGCCCGCGATGCATCACCCGCGCTGCCGGCGGCTGCAATTAACGTTGCATAACGAGCCGACGCCGCTTCCTGCCGGGGGTGGCACCCCCTCCCTGTGCCCCCCGCCATGCCACCTCCTCTGTCCCATCCGGGCGATTGGGACAGGGCTTGGGGCGGGGAGGGGTCCCCGCGGTTTGCAGGCTGCAGCCCTGTAAGGCAGCGTGGGTGAAGATGGCAAAGGATCCGGGGAATTGGGGGTGGCTTGGTCATTGGGTGGTGATTTGGGGCAGCCACACACGGTCCTGTCGGTGCCACCTGGACATCCGTGCCCCATCCTACAGCCACAGCAGAGGATTCGGGGAGGGGCAGGGACAGGATGCGACTCCCTCCAGTCGGGGCAGGGAGACAACACACAGCTCAGCAGCCTCGGGAAGGAGGGGTCAGCCCCAAAATCACCCCGTGCATGTGGGGCATTGGGTAAAGCGGTGAGGCAATGGGTGCAGGAGGGATCCGTCCCTCCGCCTGCACCTGGATTTGGAATAAATGGTTTGGTGTGAAGGCTGCCCCAGGGGACACGGTGATGGCATCCCCAGGGGGTACTGATGGCATCCCCGAGGGTACCGATGCCATCCCCGCAGGACCAACAGCATTCCTGGGAGGATGAGCATCCCTGGGGGTACTGATGGCATCCCTGGGGGACCGATGGCATTTCAGCTGCCCCTCTGCCCCATCCCAGCCCCCCAAGGCAGTGAGGGACTCAAAGACACTGCCGGGTGCCCGAGTACAGGTGGCACTGACCGAACACCGGGATGTCACTGGCAGAGGTGGCCCCACAAAACACATCCCTCGAGCAGAGCCGATGGCTCCCACGGGAGAAGAGAGGCAGAAGGGAATTACCCGAGCGGGGATTTGCACAGGCCCAGGAGATTGGAAATAACCATAATCTGGCCGTGGGGGTTATTTTGGCGTGGCGGCGGCTGCCCAGCACCCTCGAGAGCGGCGGCAGGCTGAGCTCGGCCGGGGGGTGCGGGGGCTGGAGCGGGGATTAGAGGGTGCAGAGATGCCGGGAGGCACGTACGAGTCCCGGGGGTGCCCTGCGTCCCCCCCGCGCTGCTGGGGAGGGCAGGGCCAGCCCAGATCTGGGGCAGCTGGAAAATGAGGAGGACGAAGCCTATTAGCAGCTCAGTGCCAGCGAAGCAGAAGCGGGGAGGGAAGCGGATTTGTGGGGGGAAGGGGGCCGGGACCTTGAGCTGGGGATGGCTATATCGGTCCTGGGTTTCAGAGGAGCTGCTGGGGGAGCGGGGGGGGCCCCAGACCCGCAGACCTCTGGCAGCAGAGCAGCTGTAGCTGCAGGGATGGGGATGGTCCCCGTGCCGAGGATGGCCCTGACCCGGTGCAGACATCAGTTGGAAAATGAGGGGAATTATTCCAAAACAGAGTCCTGGGCAGGCTGTGGCAGAAACATCCTGTGCTCTCCCAGCTCCAAGGGCTTTCCTACCCTGTCTCCTGCTGCTGGAGGGGATGGGGGAACAGACAGGGATACCCCACACCCTGTGTGAGCCTTTTAGGGACCTCTCTGAGGTTCAAGCATCATTGCGGGGTCTGTGGGAAGGGCTGCGCTGCCGGTGGGTTCAGCTCTCGTGCCTCAGTTTCCCCAGTGCTGTCGTGGAGGGGGGCCATCTCCCTCCTTGCGTTCAGCAGCGCCCATCACTAACCCCCGTGGTTTCCCCCCTTCCCCCCGCAGCCCAAATCGAAGTGATCCCGTGCAAGATCTGCGGGGACAAGTCCTCGGGGATCCACTACGGTGTCATCACTTGCGAAGGCTGCAAGGTGAGCCCTGGGGCCGGCAGGGGGTTGGCCGCGGGGGCTGGGCCAATCGGGCACTTTCCCAACTCTCTCCCGTGCCGTCCCGGGCAGGGTTTCTTTCGGAGGAGCCAGCAGAACAACGCCAGCTACTCCTGCTCCCGGCAGAGGAACTGCCTGATCGACCGCACCAACCGCAACCGCTGCCAGCACTGCCGCCTGCAGAAATGCCTGGCGCTCGGCATGTCCCGCGACGGTGAGTCCTGCCCGGGGGCCGCCCGCTCCTCCTCGGAGCCAGTCAGGCTCTCGGGATGAAGCTGCTTCCCCCAGCACGGTGCAAGGAGGGTTTGGGAAGCAAGCAACACTTTGGTGTTTTCCACGGGAAAATTGGAGCTGGTTCTGTTTGGTTTGACCCAGGGTTGGTCTGGGGCGGGGGGTGAATCCAGTGGGGTCCCAGCCCCGCTCTGGGGTTCACAGACCCCCCAAAGGAGGTTTCCCAGGGGGATGGGCGGTCATGGCTTCCTTCTGGGGGACGAAGCTGCCCTGACACGGCCGCGTCTCCCCCCGGGGCAGCGGTGAAGTTCGGCCGCATGTCCAAGAAGCAGCGGGACAGCCTCTACGCCGAGGTGCAGAAGCACCAGCAGAGCCAGGAGCAGAGCGGCGGCCCCAAGGATGAGCCCGAGCCCCTGAGCCGCGTCTACACCACCAGCGTCAGCAGCGGCCTCTCGGACCTGGACGACATCTCCACGCTGTCGGACGGGCTCCTCTTCGACTTCCCCCTGACCCCTGACGGCAGCAGCACCTACTACAACCTGGACCTGCTGGCCTCGGCGCAGCCCTCGCCCGACCAGTCCAGCCTGGACGTGGCGGACGCCACGCTCATCAAGCAGGAGTCCATCTACGAGCTGATGCTGGAGCCGGCGCTGCTGGCGCACGGGGCGCTGGAGGGGGCTCAGCTGCCCCCCGACATCTCTGTCCTGGAGATTGGTGAGCGCCAGCGTGGCCCCAGGGCGGTGCTGGGCACACGGGGGGTGTGTGTGGCCAAGGGCCACCCCAGCACCTTGCAGGACACACCCAGCTCTGGCTGCTCTAGGGGAAGGTGTCGCTGCCCACGGCAGGGCGCTGGAATGAGATTTAAGGCGGATGAGGGTATGGGATTGCAGCTTCCAACCTAAACCATTCTGGGATTCTATGGAACGAGCCCAGTCTCGGCTCTCAGGGCAGCCCCAAGCCTCCCTGACGGAGCTCAGCGCAGCCCAGCTCACATCCCTGGCTTTGCTTTAGGCTCAGCACATAATGAACCTAAGGGGATATTTGTAGTAAAACTATGAAAGAATCCAATCCCACGGTCTAAGTGAGGAATATTTTTAGTTGGGGACAGCTTCTCAATTGCAGGGCTCGTTATTTTGTTCTGGTTAATTTTAAGCACAGCCGAGACACTCCATGAATGAAATGTGGTTTTCTGCAGACTGAGGCATATTGCCACTAATTAAAGGAATGAAAAGTTCTGGTATTAACTATGAAATTGGTGATAGTTCAGCATTTTACTGTATGGTCATGTCAGCTCAAAATCCTGAAGGGGTTCAGGGACTTTAGAAAGTCACCTGTACCAGGGGATTACTGTACAGGAGCTTCCAGTCACACCTCCCGCTAGAAAAGAACACTCTAAGATCACAAGGAGCGAGGAATCGAGTTATAGAAGAGAAAAAGCTAAGTTGTATTTAGCCAAATAAGTTTATAGAATTAGGGAGATGATATAGAGGGTGATAGTGTAATGGTGTAAGGGGAAGAATGGGGGAAAACCTCCTTTTCGGGTCTAATTAATTCATACCTACTATAAATGCATAATTAAATCTAATACAACAACAATGGTTTTAGAAGAGAGACCATGAGTTTTAGACACACAACTTGTAATTCTAAAGCAGTTGTCTCCAAGGAGGGAAAGCCTTCAGGGGAAAGCTGCAGCAAACTCTACTGCTAAGCCCTTTTGTATTAAATAACCACACAGTTTTGTAATTTTTCCTCATAATACTGAAAAGAATCAATACTTTCAGCAATGTAACTACAGGGGGAAAACACCAAATATTTGTATACAAACAACACGCACCAGAACTGAATACTCCTAACTCAAATTTATGTGACTTTGGGGGGATAAAAAATCAGAAATAACCACAGATTTTTATCTTACAAATTCAAACACAGAAGCTTCTAACTATTTGAGCTGATGGTGAATGCAGGCACTGTTGGAAAAACTCAGCTATACGTTTCTTTAGAGAGAAGCAAACTTTCCCAGAGAATACGAGGAGCACAGCAAGGTTACAGAGCAAGCCTATACTGTGCTTAAACTCTCCATTAATCATACATGAAGCCCAGCAGAGGAACTGCCTCTCCTCATCTTGCTCTCTAGGGAAGTGCAGCGCAGCGAGGTTCAGCTCCAGGCTTCCTCTTTTCCAGGCACGGCAGGGATGGGGCCCCCTCCCTGTCCCACTTACCCCAGTCTGGGGCTGGGAACCACCAGCTGGGCCTGGCTTTGCAGAACTGGCTCCTTGGCCAAATGCAAGGCTGCAGTTTCCCACTGAGAGCTGCTGCTGCTGCTCGCTCCAGCGGCGCGACAGGAAAAGCCCATTTCTGCAATCCAGAGGAGGCACCAGAGTAGGAAAAGCACTTAAGGACTTGCCCTTTTCCCAGGAAAACCTCAAATAACAATGTAATTCCATCCTTCCTCAGATATTTCACACATGTCCCCAAAGATAAGGCACGTATAGCTCATTTAGTGTTTCTGAACGAGGGAATTGTCACCCCAAATTGACGGCTGGGAAGCCCAGAGAGGTTTTTTTGTTCCCTTCCAGATTATCCCCCAACACCAGGATGGGCAACATTCCCAACCTGACAAGCCTTACATCAAAATTTATACATAAGACACATCAGGAAGACAAATATCACATATCCTGGACAGCCAAGGGACCAAACTTAGGGAATATTCCCCAAGCATGAGACGGTCCTATGTCTCCAGATCTTAGAGTTTATCCAAAAGGAGCTGGGTAAGGCATCCCAAGCACCCTGGCATTCCACTGCTTCCCAAAGCTTTCCATTTTACCCTCAGCAAGCCAGCCCTTACTTAGCTGTGAAAAAGGGACAAGCCATAAGGATCTCTTGGATTTGAGGGGATTCTGGACATGACAGCACCCCACTGACACTCCGGGGCTCCTCTGGAGCACTGCATGCCTCCAGGCAAGATCTGTCCCTGCACAGGAATCCAGACCTCCCCTCTGGAAGAAACAGGCACAACAGCTGCTGAAGCAGCAGGCTGGGTTTCTTTGGATAATGCTGAAACGGGAACTGATTCCAAGAGCCTGCAAGCCAGAGCTGGGTATCTCATCTCGCACGCTCAGTTTGCAGGAGAGCCGCTCCCTTCCACATCCCTTCAAACCACCTCTGCCATCTCCTCCTCCACCCTCTGCCATGGCAGAAGGGAGCTGTGTTCCATGCCAGGCATCCCCATCACCTCCAGCCCAGCAGCTCCTTGTCTCTTCAAATCCCAGCATGATGGACATCCCAGCAGGGCACAGTGCCAGGAGATGTTTAACCCCTTCCTCCTTGTGCTGCTGCACACCAACACAATCCCATCGAACACAAACCTGCACCATAACAGACCCTGCAGAGGCTCTTGTGACTCTGCTGGCCATGGCACAGCACTCCCACACTCATTTCTGTATCTGGGATCAGCAGGTACCCAGGAACTCCCCAGGAGCACAGACCCACTGCCAGAGACACAATCTGCTGCTGATAAGAGACTGGAACTGCTTGGGAGGGACGTGTGGCTCAGGGGTCACTTTCAAGGGTGTAAGAAACCAAAAAAAGAGGAAAAGAAAAAAATTGGGGAAGGTTTCTCAGAATTTTAAAGTACTAAAACTAGAGTCACACCCCAGGTGACAGCAGGGTAAAAATGAAATTTCAAAGCAGAAACACGTTTTCACAGCAGTGCTAAAGGACAGAAAGGGAAGAGAGCGGCACCGCGAATAAAGGGAAAAAAGGACCCCTTGTGTTGGACTGTCCCTGTGGTACTCTGTCCCCTGTGGTGGACTCTGACCAATCAGTTGCCCTGTCCCTCTGGTGTCCCTGTCCCCCGGTTCCCTTTCCCTCTGTGTCCCCGCCCGTGGTGTCCCGTCCCGTGTGCCCCATCCCCTGTGTCCCTGTCCCCGCGGTGTCCCTGTCCCCATGGTGGCTCTGTCCCCATGGTGGCTCTGTCCCTCTGGTGTCCCTGTCCCCCGGTGTCCCTGTCCCCACAGTGTCCCTGTCCCTCTGGTGACTCC
>CM019235.1:2538147-2554589 GCA_009741485.1 Malurus cyaneus samueli | reverse complement strand
GGTGTCCCTGTCCCCACAGTGTCCCTGTCCCTCTGGTGACTCCGTGGTCTCTCGCAGATCGCCCGTGGCTGACCGAGTCCAAGAAGGTGCAGAAGCTCCAGGACAAGATCTACGTGGCCCTGCAGCACGAGATCCAGAAGAAACACTCCGCCGAGGACAAGCTCTCGAAGGTAGGGACACCCAGGGGACCCGGCTGGAGGTGCCAGGGGGTGTCTGGGCAGGGGGACAGGGCTGTGCCAGAGCTCTTGAGCCACCCATGGGCTTTTTGGGGAGCGAGACCCTCAGATCTGCCAGAGGAGAAGAAGAATTTCTGTGAATCTGCGTTGTGGTGCAGGCAGAAGCAGCCCTGTGCTGCTGAACATGGTAATTCATCAGGAAATGGGGTTTTTTAGGCTACAGGAAACTTTTTGGGAATGCTTTGGCCAGGACAGCATTGGGATTTTGGGGAGGAACCCCCCCGTGTGGAAAGATGTGGGTTTGGGGGTGAGACCAGGATGCTGCCAGGCTGTTCAAAAGCGGGGAGTCTGCTGGTACCCCAGTGCCGGGCAGGCCCAGTGGTCCCCAGACCCTCCAGGAAGGGGGAATGGCAGTGCAAGGGACCCTATTTGGGAACCCAGTGGTCCCCAAACCCTCCTGCTAAGCCCAGGAAGGGGGAATGGCAGTGCAAGGGACTCTATTTGGAACACAGTGACCCCCAAATCCCCCTGTGTGTTCCCAAGTTATGGGGAATGGCAGTGCAAGGGACGCGATTTGAGACCCCAGTGATCCCCAAACCCCCCAGGAAGGGGGAATGGCAGTGCAACGGACAGTATTTGAGACCCCAGTGATCCCCAGACCCCCCAGGAAGTGGGAATGGCAGTGCAAGGGACACTATTTGGGACCCCAGTGATCCCCAAACACTCCTGCATGTTCCTAGGAGAGAGGAATGGCAGTGCAAGGGATGCAATTTGGGACCCCAGTGGTTCCCAAAGCCCACTGCTCGTTCCCAAATGGCATCAGGGCCACTGTACCCAGGATCCCAGTAGTCACCAGCTCCTTCCCTCCCTGCAGATGGTTTCCAAGCTGCCCCTGATGAAGACCATTTGCAACCTGCACTTGGACAAGCTGGAATTTTTCCGTCTCCTGCACCCGGAGACCGCCATGAACTTCCCCCCTCTCTACAAGGAGGTTTTCAACTCGGAGCTTCAGTACAGCGACCCCCGGGAGAGCTAAGGCCGGGAGCCAG
This sequence comes from Malurus cyaneus samueli, assembly GCA_009741485.1. NCBI lineage: Eukaryota > Metazoa > Chordata > Aves > Passeriformes > Maluridae > Malurus > Malurus cyaneus. Next base: position 2,553,364 of record CM019235.1, on the reverse strand, counting down.
CAGCCCCCCTTTGAGCCCCCCCCAAAATTTGGAGACGAACTGCACTTCCGAGGTTTGGGGCAGTTTATTGAAATCGAAAAATCAAACTCAAGAGAAGCCTGGGGGGGCCGCGGCGCCTCCCCGGCCCCGTCTCCCGGCCGTGGATTGCAATAGCTCTTGAATGTAAAGCACTTGAAGGAAAAAGCAAACGGACTTTGCCATACCAGTGAAATGAATGTGAAATCTCTGCTGGGGAGAGGAGATGCTCCCGGTGATGTGGGAGGAGGGATCGCCCTTCCCGCTGGCCCGGCTGCACTCTCCGCCTCCGGTTTTTATGCTTTGTTTTTAATTATTTATTTATTTTATTGGGGTTTTTTTTTTTTTTGTTTTCGTTAACCCGAACACCCAGGCATGGGATGAAGAAGGGGCAGCGCTGACTCGGCTGGATGGGGTTGGGGTTGGAACTGAGGAGAGGGTAAAGACAGAGCCTTTGCTTTATTCCTTCTCCCACGGGTGCTTGGCCAGGAAAGGTCTGGCTGTGGCTGGTGGGGGATTCAGGATTTTCCCATGGAGGAGGCTGCTTTGAGGGAAAGGATGCCCAGTGCAGCGGGAGAAAAGTTTTGCAGGGTCTCCATGCCCTCCACCATGGCATTTCCCCAAATTCCTGGCCAGCTGGGCATCCACCTGGCTTTGTGGAGCCGATTGGGCAGATTCCCCTGCCCTGTGCCACCTTTCTGCATCCCCAAAGCTTTCCCAAGCCTGTGGGACTGCAGCCAGAGGCCAAATCCTGGCTATCCCACCCATGGGCACTGGAGGGGCTCCTGTCCCCACAGGACGGCCACACCAGTGGTGACTCTCTGGGTGATGTTTTGTGGGGTTTTCCTGTCAATCCCATTAAAACTGCCCCATGGGTCCAGAGCAGGGTTTGTGACCCTTCCCCTGCCCACAGCTGGTCCCATTCCTGTGATCCCCCTTCCCACACCACACACAGGAGCCCAGATGAGGCTGCTGTTCCAGGTTGAGTTGGATCCAGGCTTTCCCCTCAACGAGCTCCTTAGAACTGTTATTTTGGGGTTTGTTCTCTAGTTAGCAGGATTTAGGAGCTTTTTAGGGGAAGGAAATGCCTGTTGGGGTCAGGGAGAAGTGATTAAGATCCTTATTCCTTCCCTTCAAGGAATGAGGATGGTTGGAAGGTGTGTGGTGTGTTTGGGACCTGCTGCTCCTTTTGGGATGCTCAAAAGGGGATGAAGGGAAGGATTTTTGGGGTGATGCTGTCGGAGGCCACAGCAGCAGGGGATGCTTGAGAGACTCCGTGGCTCTGCAGATGGATTTTTTTCTTCTGTCCCCGTTCCTGCTCCCGCTATAGCGAATGCCAAAAACTACAAGGGAAAAACCCGCTCCGAGGCAGCCCCAGTTTCTGCTGACAAAGGGCTAAAACCCCAAGCCCCTTTCCTGCTTCGTGTGGATTCCTCGTACACCCAACCCCATCCTCCGGCAGCTCGGATCGTCCCCGAGCAGAAGCCAAAAAAAAAAAAAAAAAAAAACCAACAAAAACCCCTTCAATTCCATAACTGCACCCTTGAAAAGAAACGAGCAGCTTTCTTAGTGACGTGAGGGATATTCCTGCTTTTACTAAAACACCTCCTAGGGACAACCACGGACCAACCTCGACGAGGGAAGGCTCCCCAAGGAAGCTGACGGGATTTCTGCTCCGCTCGAAGGCAGAGAGGGAAACGCGGGAGAGGCGGCTCTCTCCTCCCCGGCAGCCGCCACCCTGGCTTTGCTGAGCACCCCCGAAGTGTGACCGCATCTCGCCAGCCTCGGCTCCCTCAGCTCTCCGGGAAAAGGGGAAAAGCTGCCCGGAGGAGCCCTTCCGCGCTCCAGTGCCAATGCGTCGCTGTCCAGCGCAGCGTCCACAGAGCGGGGATGCCTCCGGCTCCTCTGCCGCCCTCCCAGCTCCTGGAGCTTGGACAGAAGCGAGAAGTCAGTAACTGCCTTTTACGTCCGGAGGGTTGTGCCTTTTTTTTTTTTTTTTTTTTTTTTTTTTTTTTTTTTTTTTGTGGGGGAGGGGAAGCATCATTTCCGACAGCACCGTTCACTTCCGGGGAAAAAGCAGCCCTTAAAAAACGCGACCGTGCTTGTTCACTCTCGGAAAGGAACAGCCCCGTTTGGAAAGTCTGTGGGAAAAAAAAAAAAAAAAAAAAGAGAGAGAAAAAGAAAAAAAAAAAAGCCACACCCCCTTCTTTTCACCCTCAGTATTCTCCAGCCAACGCACGCACCGACGGTCAACGCCACCGACTTCATTTCGTTCGGCAAAGAAACCAGGAAAGCACCTTAACTCGGGAACGGGCGGAGTTTGCCGCAGCGGCCATCCCGTGGAGAGATCTGGATTATTCCCGTGGGAGAGATTCTGGATATTCATTCCCTGGAGAGAGATTCTGGATTATTCCGAGCAATAAGAGCCCCCCTCCGTGGAATCTAGGGAAGACTGGAAGTATTAAGCACGCGTGACTCGACTGCCAAACCGCGGGAACCTGCACTTTTCAGTCGCTTTAGAGGAACCGACTTGATTCGATGATTTCTTGGGACGGGGATCAAGTGATTCGGGGTCGATTGGGTGATTGCTGGCCTGGGACGGGCACCGCACATGGCTCGGGGGTCGCCGGGCTGTGCCAAGGTCCCCAAGCCCCGCTGGGCCACCCGCAGCTCCGAGCTCGCAGGGAGAGGGCGAGCGATAAAAAACCTGGGCAGAAATGCCCGAAAAAGGGAGATTTCTGCCTCTCCCTGCAGCCAGCGGGAGCTCCGAGCCCCTGAGCGGCTCCGGGCTCCGGCTCGGTGTTTCGGAGCCGTTCCCATCCAGCGTGGGATGTTCCTTTCCAACAGCCCGCGCAGCCTCGGCCGCCAGCGATGGCTCCTGTCCAGACCAAGATTAATTTAGTGTTTGTTTGTTGCTCTGGCAGTTTAGCTGAGTGTTCCATTTCCACCTACAGAACCCTCACACTGTGTATAAAGATGGATCAAAAAATATTATAATTATATTCTTTGAATGTTGGTGCAAAAGAGAAAAATATATAAAGTTTCAGTCGGTTTTATGTTATTTTTTATCTCTATGAATGAAGGAAGAATGGAAAACCTTTTATTTCCATTTACCGCCTCCACACACACCTACCTGGAGATACCAACAGGTTTTATGGAAATGTTTTATTTTTAGATTTAGGAAAATGCTTCTGTTCTCATGAATGTTCTGTCTTGTAAGATTGTAATTTCTATTTTTTTAAAGAAAAAAAATAACTAATATAAATTTCCTCTTTCGGACCAGTCAGCTTAGGAAGGGAGGGCAGGGAGGGAGAAATGTTTATTTAAGGACAAAACTGTTGTCAGAATTTTTCATAACATTAAATAAAAAGTAATATAATGTATGGATGAAAACCTTTTTACTGAGGTGTGTTCTGTAGGTACATAGATGTATATTGCACAAAATTTACAGGAAGAAAAATAAAGTCTGTTTTGCAAGGTAAAAAAACCTATAATGTTGGAAATAGTGATTTTAAATTTTAGCAAAGGATGAGAGTGGAATCTGCAAAGTTGTGAAAAATCCTTTAATTTCTTCCAGGGCTGAGCTGTACCGGAATAATGGAATGGTTGGGGTTGGAAAGGATCTTAAAGCCCATCCAGTGCCACCCCTGCCATGGCAGGGACACCTCCCACTGTCCAGGCTGCTCCCAGCCCCAATGTCCAGCCTGGCCTGGCACTGCCAGGGATCCAGGGGCAGCCACAGCTGCTCTGGGCACCCTGTGCCAGGGCCTCCCCACCCTCCCAGGGAACAATTCCTTCCCAATATCCCATGTAACTGTGCAGGATTTGCACACAAGGTATGTTTCAGATGGTGGGAGGTGTTCTTGCTTCACTCAATGCCAGGATCACACCAGAGTGAGCCAGGGAGAGGCCAGATTTGTGCCCTTTGGGTGTGTGTTCGTTTGGAAGCACTTCCCAGCCCCTCTGCATCCCCCAGCCTGGGCACTGCAAGGAAGAGCAGAGATCTGGGGAGATCCTTCATCTGGAAATCCTGTATGAACACCCCTGATGGACAGGGACACATTTTGGGGCAGCAGATTTGGGACAGCTCTGGGGGGATGGTTTATCTGTGGGAAGGAATCAGGGACATCCCAGGAGCATTTGGGATTCATTTTCAAACAGTTCCCAGTCCTAGGAGGAAAAGAATACCCCGGACTGATCAGGGCATCATCCATGGATGTTCATGGATGTTCATTGATGTCCTGGACTTAGCAAGGACATGAGGGCATCTGGGACAGGGCCAGGAGCCCAGGGAACGGCTGGAGCTGTGTCAGGGTTGGGATGGATCTCAGGGAAAGGTTCTTCTGTCCCCAGAGGGTGCTGGCACTGCCCAGGCTCCCCAGGGAATGGTCCCGGCCCCGAGGCTGCCAGAGCTGCAGGAGCGTTTGGACAGCGCTGCCAGGGATGGACAGGGTGGGGATTTTGGGGGGTCTGGGCAGGGACAGGGGTTGGAATTGATGATCCCTGGGTTCTTTCCCACTCAGAACATTCCAGGATTCTGTGAATTCCTGCTCTGGATGCCAAAGAGATCACTGGAGCAGCAGGGTCAGCCAATCCCAGTTCCCACTGCTGCTTTCGGCCATTCCCAGGGGACAGCCCGGCTCCTCCTCCACTGATGGAACTCAGATATTGTGATAAATATTGGGATAAATCCCCGCTGCCCCTGAGGGCTGTGAGCAGCCTGAAACAGGGCACAGCTTGAGATGTTGGGAAAGGCCATCAACCCTCTGGGAAGAGGAAGCAGGGCTAAGGTGGCCAGGGAGCCGCTGTGCCAGAGGAGAGCACTCAGGGACCACCAGAGCTGAGAGTGTCACCCTTTGCTTGCTGCACACTGACACTTTGGCTTTCATTTTTTTAAAAAAATGTCCTTTCTCCCCTTAAAAAATCATGTTCTTTCAGAGCATTTCGGAAAAATAAAATGATCAATTAAAGCGTGGCAAATCCATTTTAAAATGCGTCGAAGAGCTTAAACAAAAAAAAAAAAAAAAAAAAACCACATCTTTAATAATCTTTACTGGTCCGGCAGCACTGGATTTACTGGGGCGAGGACCTCTGCTGTTCGCACCCAAAATATTCCCTGCACGTCGATGACGGAGAGTTGGTCCTTCCTTCCCAAAAACACCCGCTCGGCTGGAAAATCCCCGAAATCCAAGGAAAACCCCAGGAAAACTCGGAAAATCCCGGAAAGTGGCACTGCGCGTCCCCGTTTTGGGGACAAACCCCGCAAATTGGGGCAGCTCAAGCAGAGAAGGGGCTGGACTCAACCAGGGAGTTCCAGGAGTGGGATTTCAGGGAAATTCGGTGGGGTTTGGGGAAATTTTAGGGAGTTTACAGAGAGAGGTCTCAGCTGCTGAGCTAAGAGGGATGAGCCTGACACACTCCCTGGGGCTGGGAGTGACAGAAATCACAGGTCTGAAATTTCCAAACATTTTGGAAATGTTTTTCAAAATCGAGTTGGGTTTTTATACTGCCAAAGTAACAGGATTTGCAGAGAGTTGGAGCTTGGGGAAGAACTCCTACCTACACTGAGGAACTAAAGTGGTGAAAATAAGGACCTAAGGAGCCTAGAACCAAAACAAAGTGTTCAGACTGGAAGACAGAAAAAAGAAACTAAATTAAATTTCTTCTTTAGGATCAATCAGCTTAGGAAGGGAGGGCAGGGGAGGGAGAAATATTTATTTAAGGACAAAACTGTTGTCAGAATTTTTCATAGCATTAAATAAAAAGTATATAATGTATGGATGAAAACCTTTATATTGAAGTGTGTTCTGTAGGTATATAGATCTATATTGCACAAAATTTACAGGAAGAAAGGTTTTACAAGGCAAAAAAAAATTAATAATGTTGGAAATAGTGATTTAAAGTTTTAGGAAAGAGTGTGACTGAAAATGAATCCTTCAAAGTCTTTAATTGGAAAAACTTTTAATTTCTTCGGTGCTCTCGGGACTGAGCTGTATCAGAATCTCAAAATCCCAGAACGGTTTGGGTTGGAAGGGATCTTAAAGCTATCCCATGCCACCTGCCATGGCAGGACCACTCCACTGTCCCAGGCTGCTCCCAGCCCAATGTCCAGCCTGGCCTTGGGCACTGCCAGGGATCCAGGGGCAGCACAAGCTGCTCTGGGCACCCTGTGCCAGGGCTCCCCACCCTCCCAGGGAACAATTCCTTCCCAATATCCCATCCATCCCTGCCCTCTGGCACTGGCAAGCCATTCCCTGTGTCCTGTCATTCCAAGCCCTTTTTGGAAGTCCCTCTGCAGCAATCTTGGAGCTCTTTCATGCACTGGAAGGGCTCTAAGGTCTCCCCGGAGCCTTCTCCTCCCAGGGAGGGGCACTCCCAGCTCTCCCAGCCGGTCCCACCGGAGCGATGTTCCAGCCCGGAGCACTCCCGTTTCCCCCAGCAGAGCCCACGGGCGATCGCTCCCGGTACCTCGGACAATTCTGTCCCTCCCGGCCGCCATCCCGCGCCACCGCCCCCCCCTCCGCCCTGCCTTCACAGACAGCGGCGGGTGTGCCGCGGGGAACGCTGGGAGTTGTAGTTCGCGAGCGGGGTCCCAGCGGCGACGGCTATTGGCGGGACTCTGTTTCCAGCGCGCGCCGCCGCGCGCGGCCGGGGGGAGCGGGAGCGGAGCGGGCGCTCGCTGAGGTGGGCGCGGGGGATCGGGCCGGGGGATCGGGCGGGCCGGGGGCGGCCTGGGAGGAGGGGTGGCGGAGGCGGGGTCGGGGAGAGGGAGGGAGGGGAGGGAGCTGGAGGAGTTGAGGGTCGGGGGTACCGGGCAGTGCCGGGGAGGGGACTGGGATTGTGGGGGTGGTGGGGTGAGGGGAGCAGTGAGCCATGGAGGAGGGACGGGGAGAGCCGGGGTGGGGAGGAACCGGGGGTCGGGAAGGGTCGCGGGTGGGCTCGGGGCTCGTGGCGTAGCGGGGGCGGAGGGGAGTGACGGAGTGACTCTCCCTCAGCCGGGGGTGTAGCGGGGGTGTCCGGGGAGGGGGAACGGAGCAGCCCCGGGGCTGGGGCTGTGCTTGGAGAGGTATCGGGACAGGTCTGAGGGGACGCGGCGTGTGTGTGGGAGGAATCGGGGACAGCCCTGGCGGGGAGGGATCGGGATCGGGAGCGGCCCGGTGGGAGCGCCGCTATCGGGGGCAGCGGGCGGGAGGAGCCGTGAGACCCCCACCCCCGGGGGCTGCCAGCTCCATCCGCACCCGCCGAGCGCTCGGGGATTTGCCTCCCGGGACGCGGGGACACGGCTGGCAGCGCTCAGGGGGTCCCGATGGGGAGGTTCGTGACAGGGCTTGTGAGGGTGAAGCTCTCTGATGTGTGCGGTTTGACTATCGGAGATGTGCCCTAGACAGACGGCACCTGGATTTTGTAGTTTTATTTCCCCTTCCCGTTTCCCCTGGATGTTGTGGTTTTGTTTCCCCTTCTGATTTCCTCTTCTGAATTCTGGTCTCGGTGTTTTGTAACTCTCTCAAGAAACTAGTTCGTGGAACCTGTGGTGAAGAGAGTGGTGGGTTAGAAATGAAGCAATTGGTGGATTTATGTGCATTTCAATGTTGTTCTGGGCTAATTAACATTTTTGCTGCTGTCTGCAGCCCAGTTCTGTGTGAGGTCAGTCTGAGCAGGTAACAGAGTGTGGAGCAGGCCCTGAGCATGGGTATTTCTCTGCTTTCTGTCTTCTTGAGCCTTCTGAGTTTCTGTTCCTGAGCAGCCCACTCTTCACTTCTGGATGTGGTTGTACCAGAATCAATATTTGTCTGCAGTGGGTTTTGCATAGTCAAATTAAGGCTCCTGCCCACCTGCTGGGGCAGCAGGTACAGCTGAGTAAACAGGCTGTGGGAGCCCTGAGGGGAATTGCCTCTGATTCTGCTCTCTCCCCAGCTCCAGGATGGGGGAGGATGGGGCAGCAGAAGCCCCTGCACAGCCAGGAGTCACCACGAGGCCTCTGGAATTCAGAGCTGATCTTGGAATGACGTGGGAGGGAGATAACCCTTGGAACTTCAATGTCCCCTGCTCCTTTTCTCAGGGCAGTGCTGCCATCATTTCCCCATTCTCCCTGGTTGTGCTGGGTGGCTTTTGGGGTTATTTTTTTGTCTGGTTGTGTCAGTGCAGGGACAGTGTCCCACCCTGTGAGGGCTGGTGGTGCATCAGGGAGAGGAAACACCATCAAAGCCAAGCTCTGTCAGCTCTGGGTTCGTAATGCTGAGCTGATTGTTTTGGAGAGATTGCTGCTGCCCTTGGCCTCTCTGGGAAGGTCCTGGTAAGAGCTGGGCATCTGTAAGAGGCTCAGACCCAGCCCTTTGTCTTAAAACCAGTGCAGAGCCACCACTTTCTCTTCAAATTCAGCTGGGGAGGCCATGAGAAAGGCGTTTGCTTGTGTTGGGAGCACTGGAGGCTGNACGCACGCACCGACGGTCAACGCCACCGACTTCATTTCGTTCGGCAAAGAAACCAGGAAAGCACCTTAACTCGGGAACGGGCGGAGTTTGGCCGCAGCGGCCATCCCGTGGGGAGAGATTCTGGATTATTCCCGTGGGGAGAGATTCTGGATTATTCATTTCCCTGGAGAGAGATTCTGGATTATTCCGAGCAATAAGAGCCCCCCCTCCGTGGGAATCTAGGGAAGACTGGAAGTATTAAGCACGCGTGACTCGACCTGCCAAACCGCGGGAACCTGCACTTTTCAGTTCGCTTTAGAGGAACCGACTTGATTCGATGATTTCTTGGGACGGGGATCAAGTGATTCGGGGTCGATTGGGTGATTGCTGGCCTGGGACGGGCACCGCACATGGCTCGGGGGTCGCCGGGGCTGTGCCAAGGTCCCCAAGCCCCGCTGGGCCACCCGCAGCTCCGAGCTCGCAGGGAGAGGGCGAGCGATAAAAAACCTGGGCAGAAATGCCCGAAAAAGGGAGATTTCTGCTCTCCCCTGCAGCCAGCGGGAGCTCCGAGCCCCTGAGCGGCTCCGGGCTCCGTGCTCGGTGTTTCGGAGCCGTTCCCATCCCAGCGTGGGATGTTCCTTTCCAACAGCCCCGCGCAGCCTCGGCCGCCAGCGATGGCTCCTGTCCAGACCAAGACTAATTTAGTGTTTGTTTGTCTGCTCTGGCAGTTTAGCTGAGTGTCCATTTCCACCTACAGAACCCTCACACTGTGTATAAAGATGGATCAAAAATATATATAATATATATTCTTGTGAATGTTGGTGCAAAAGAGAAAAAATATATAAAGTTTCAGTCGGTTTTATGTTATTTTTTATCTCTATGAATGAAAGGAAGAAATGGAAAACCTTTTATTTCCATTTACCGCCCTCCACACACACCTACCTGTAGATACCAACAGGTTTTATGGAAATGTTTTACTTTTTAGATTTAGGAAAATGCTTCTGTTCTCATTGAATGTTCTGTCTTGTAAGATTGTAATTTCTATTTTTTTAAAGAAAAAAAAATAACTAAATAAAATTTCCTCTTTCGGACCAGTCAGCTTAGGAAGGGAGGGCAGGGGAGGGAGAAATGTTTATTTAAGGACAAAACTGTTGTCAGAATTTGTTCATAACATTAAATAAAAGTAATATATTGAGGATGAAAAACTTTTAGAGGTGTGTGTCGTAGTACAATAGGATGTATATTGCACTAAAAATTTAAGGAAGAAAAATAAAAGTGTGGAAGGTAATCGGGAATTTTGAGAAAAACTTAATGTTGGAAAATAAGTTTGAATTTCTACAATTTTCTATACGCAAATATGTATTTGAGAATAGTTTTTGGTTAATGCTTGGGTTTAAGACCTATTAGCTTCCTGTGTGTGATAAGTTTAGACACTAATCCTTAATTATTATATTTACTCTAGGTAGTGACTCAGTGACGTAGTACAGACTTCAATATAATGGACTATCAACTGTATTAACTTTGTTATAGGTTTAATTTATGAGATAATTTCTGAAAAACGCGTATTCCTTTAAACATTAAATCTCCTCCGACCCATCAGCTGCCCCCTGTCTCAAGGTGGATGATCCCTAGAAGAGAATCAATTCGTTATTATTTTTCTGTCTCCTTCACGTCTGTCCTCGGACATGTGCCTGCTTCCCTTAGTTGTTGTTCTAGAGCTCCTACTCACACTTATTCCATGGGTCTTCACAGACTTCTCAGTGCTAGGTTAGGGGCGCATTTCCCCAAGGTCAACTCTCTTGCCCTCCATGGTAAATTTCCAGCGGCCGCATAAACAGCTTGGGCTCTTTGGAACACTTCCAAGTTTTGAAATATTCCAAGGGCTGTGCGATTCTGTTTGCAGATCCAGCCCCAGTGTAGGGTGTGTGAACCCTCAGATGCGCTTCTTCTACCGTCACAGGGCATTCCAAGCTTAATGACGGTGGGGTGTGTGGGAAACTCCCTAACCAAATCCAATTTACTCCCACAAATTTATCCTTCAATAATTTAAATCCCTGTTGGCCAGTGATTTCGCACAATGTTCAATGGTCGTATATTTTCCAGATTGCGGTGTTGAGGCTGCCCTATTTTGCTTTCTGGGTGCTTTTTTCGTACCTCAACAATAACCCACGGATCACACCGGTGAGCCAGGAGAGGACACGTATTCGGTGCCCGTTGGGTGTGTGTTCGGGTTGAACATTCCCAAGCCCTCTGCATCCCCCAGCTGGCACTCCAAGGAATAAGCAGAGAACGCTCTGGCGCGTGAATCCTTTGGAATCTGTAGTTGAGCCCTATTCCGACCCACTTGTTTCCGAAGTGATCTATCGGGTACGGTTTGGGGTTTTCCTGATATCGGGATTTTTTTGCAGTGCTGCGACGCGGGTGTTGGAAGAAGAGGACCACTTGCAGGATTTGGGGATCATACCGCAGTGCAGCGGTTATTGGTTGGGTGCGGGAAACTAGGGATGTCTACTCTTATGCTTGTGTGCACCACAGTGATCCGAGATAATGCGGGACCATCCAAGAGGATTATTAGAATTTTATCCCAGGTTTTGTGTATTTCTCTTCTGTTTTTTATGTTTTTTTTAAGCTCTCTGTACGACTGTCATTTCTTTTTGAAATGGAAGTATCCCATAGTTTCCTAAGAGGATAAGAAAAATTTAACGACCGGTATGAATCTTAGGAGGGCAATTCACGTCTTATGGTTTATCCAGAACTGTTCAATGCATTGTTCATGGGAGATGTACTGGGACTTTAGCAATGGAACATGAGGGAAATCTGGGAGACAGCAGTGCAATGGTTTAGTTCCCAGGAGAGGGCGGACTAAGGAAGCTGTCGTTCAGGTTTTTTGGTGAGGTTATTAGGAAAAGGTAATGGAAAAGCTTCTATACTGTACGTCCCACAGAGGGGTGGTGTGGACAGTGGCTGTCGCAAGCGTTAGCTCCATGTGGGAGATTCCGCTGTACTTCCGCGCTCACCCGATAGGGGCTGCCAGAGCCGGGAGCCTGGGTTCTGGACAGCGCTGCCAGGCAGCCCTCCTGCCGTATCCCACCATTTGAACCAGGTGGTCGCTCTGCCCCGAGAGATGTTTGGCCTCCTCAAGCATTCTTCAAGCGGGTTTCCTGCTCGGTGCGGCACAAGCGGGGGATCCAGGAGGGTTGGGCAGCGTGGGGATTATTACTCCAGATAGAATTATTCTAGCATCAGGTCACTATTTATCTCCAATACTTTAGCACCTACATAAGTTTACTAGCACGTTACTTCGATGAGGGATTCTGTAGAGTCGCAGTCGCGGTCTGGCATGTCCCTCAAGAGGAGGCATGATGCAAGGCAGCGAGCAGGGTCAGTAGGGCCAACAGGGATTGGCCCTGACGCTCTCCTGCATGCTGCTTGTGCTCATCTGCGCCATTCCCAGGGGCGAGAGGGACGCCCGATCTGGATCAGCAGGCAAATACGGACTCTAATGGGGGCTCTCCTCCACACTGAGTGGAACTCAAGAATGTTGCACATTGTGGATAAATGCGAATCGTCCTCTGATGGTGTAAATTTGGGGTAAATCCCCGCTGCCCTGAGGGCTGTGAGCAGCCTGAAACAGGGCACAGCTTGAGATGTTGGGAAAGGCCATCAGTCCCTCTGGGGATGGAGGAAGCAGGGCTAAGGTGGCCAGGGAGCCGCTGTGTCCAGTAAGGGAGCACTCAGGGACCACCAGAGCTGAGAGTGTCACCCTTTGCTTGCTGCACACTGACACTTTTGGCTTTCATTTTTTAAAAAAAATGTCCCTTTCTCCCTTAAAAAATCATGTCCTTTCAGAGCATTTCGGAAAAATAAAATGATCAATTAAAGCGTGGCAAATCCATTTTAAAATGCGTCGTGAAGAGCTTTAACAAAAAAAAAAAAAAAAAAAAAAAAAAAACCACATCTTTAATATCTTTTTACTGGTCCGGCAGCACTGGATTTACTGGGGCCGAGTGACCTCTGCTGGTTCGCACCCAAAATATTCCCTGCACGTCGATGATCCGGAGAGTTGGTCCTTCCTTCCCAAAAACACCCGCTCGGCTGGAAAATCCCCGAAAATCCAAGGAAAACCCCAGGAAAAACTCGGAAAATCCCGGAAAGTGGCACTGCGCGTCCCCGTTTTGGGGACAAACCCCAGCAAAATGGGGCAGCTCAAGCAGAGAAGGGGCTGGACTCAACAAGGGAGTCCCAGGAGTGGGATTTCAGGGAAATTCGGTGGGGTTTGGGGAAATTTAAGGGGAAGTTTACAGAGAGAGGTCTCAGCTTTTGCTGAGCTAAGAGGGATGAGCCTGACACACTCCCTGGGGCTGGGAGTGACAGAAATCACAGCCCTGAAATTTCCAAACATTTTGGAAATGTTTTTCAAAATCAAGCTGGGTTTTTATGCGGCCACATTAACAGGATTTGCAGAGAGTTGGGAGCTTGGGGAAGAACTCCTACCTACACTGAGGAATCTAAAGTGGTGAAAATAAGGACCTAAGGAGCTCTAGAACCAAACAAAAGTGTTCAGACTGGAAGGGACCAGAAAAAAGAAACTAAATTAAATTTCTTCTTTAGGATCAATCAGCTTAGGAAGGAGGGCAGGGGAGGGAGAAATTTTATTTAAGGACAAAACTGTTGTCAGAATTTTTCATAACATTAAATAAAAAGTATATAATGTATGGATGAAAACCTTTATATTGAAGTGTGTTCTGTAGGTATATAGATCTATATTGCACAAAATTTACAGGAAGAAAGGTTTTCAAGGCAAAAAAAAATAATAATGTTGGAAATAGTGATTTAAATTTTAGGAAAGAGTGGACTGAAAATGAATCCTTCAAAGTCTTAATTGAAACTTTTAATTCTCTGTGCTCTCGGGTGAGCTGTATGAATTAAATCAGAAGGTTTGGGTTGGAAGGATCTTAAGCCCATCCAGTGCCACCCCTGCCATGGCAGGGACACCTCCCATGTCCAGGCTGCTCCCAGCCCAATGTCCAGCCTGGCCTTGGGCACTGCCAGGGATCCAGGGGCAGCCACAGCTGCTCTGGGCACCTGTGCCAGGGCTGCCCACCCTCCCAGGGAACAATTCCTTCCCAATATTCCATCCATTCCCTGCCCTCTGCACTGGCAGCCATTCCCTGTGTCCTGTCATTCCAAGCCCTTTTTGGAAGTCCCTCTGCAGCAATCTTGGAGCTCTTTCATGCACTGGAAGGGGCTCTAAAATCTCCCGAGCCTTCTCTCCCAGGGGGCACTCCCAGCCTCCCAGCCGGTCCCACCGGAGCGATGTTCCAGACCCAGCATCTCCCGTTTCTCCCCCAGCAGAGCCCACGGGGCGGAGTCGCTCCGGTACCTCGGACAATTCTGTCCCTCCCGGCCGCCATCCCGCGCCACCGCCCCGCCCCTCCCCTCTGCCCTTCACATGACAGGGGCGGGGGTGTGCCGCGGGGAACGCTGGGAGTTGTAGTCCGTGACGCGGGGTTCCCAGCGGCGACGGCTATTGGCGGGACTCTGTTTCCCAGCGCGCCCCGCGGCGGCCCGGGGGGAGCGGGGCGGGCGCTCGCTGAGGTGGCGCGGGGGGATCGGCCGGGGGATCGGGCGGCCGGGGCGGCCTGGGGGAGGGCTGGGGAGGCGGGTCGGGGAAGGGAGCGAAAGGAGGGAGCTGGAGGAGTGAGGTCGGGGGTACGCAGTGCCGGGGAAGGGGAGCTGGGATTGTGGGGGTGTGTGGGTGAGGGGAGCAGTAGCCATGGAGGAGGGACGGGGGAGAGCCGGGGTGGGGAACGGGGGTCGGGAAGGGTCGCGGGTGGGCTCGGGGCTCGTGGCGTAGCGGGGCGGAGGGAGTGACGGAGTGACTCTCCTCAGCCGGGGTGTAGCGGGGGGTGTCCGGGGAGGGGGAACGGAGCAGCCCCGGGGCTGGGGCTGTGCTTGGAGAGGTATCGGGACAGGTCTGAGGGGACGCGGCGTGTGTGTGGGAGGAATCGGGGACAGCCCTGGCGGGGGAGGGATCGGGATCGGGAGCGGCCCGGTGGGAGCCGCTGCTATCGGGGGCAGCGGGCGGGAGGAGCCGTGAGACCCCCACCCCGGGGGCTGCCAGCTCCATCCGCACCCGCCGAGCGCTCGGGGATTTGCCTCCCGGGACGCGGGGACACGGCTGGCAGCCTCAGGGGTCCCGATGGGGAGGTTCGTGACAGGGCTTGTGAGGGTGAAGCTCTCTGATGTGTGCGGTTTGCTATCGGAGATGTGCCCTAGACAGACAGCACCTGGATTTTTGTTCTATCTGTCCTTTGCGCCACCTTTGGTTTTAAGAATTTATTTTGTCCCGGAATTCCCGTTCCCGTGGTGTGAGGTGATGCCATGGATGCCCTCATACGCGTTTAACTCTCTGAATTTGCCGCATGGTTGAATGGGAGTGCTTTGAGAAATGAACAGTTGGGGATTTATGTGATTTCAATGTTGTTCTGGGCTAATTAACATTTTTGCTGCTGTCTGCAGCCAGTTCTGTGTGAGGTCAGTCTGAGCAGGTAACAGAGTGTGGAGTAGGCCCTGAGCATGGTATTTCTGTGCTTTCTGTCTTCTTGAGCCTTCCAAGTTTCTGTTCCTGAGCAGCACCTTCACTTCTGGATGTGGTTGTACCAGAATCAATTTTTGTCTGCGGTGGGTTTTGCATAGTCAAATTAAGGCTCCTACCCACCTGCTGGGGCAGCAGGTACAGCTGGGATCGGCGAGGAAGGTTAATACAGAGCTGTGGCAGGCCCTGACGG
>CM019235.1:2434935-2538122 GCA_009741485.1 Malurus cyaneus samueli | reverse complement strand
CCCCTCGTGGAACCCGTGGTGAAGAGAGCGGTGGTTTAGAAATGAAGCAGTTGGTGGATTTATGTGCATTTCAATGTTGTTCTGGGCTAATTAACATTTTTGCTGCTGTCTGCAGCCCAGTTCTGTGTGAGGTCAGTCTGAGCAGGTAACAGAGTGTGGAGTAGGCCCTGAGCATGGGTATTTCTGTGCTTTCTGTCTTCTTGAGCCTTCCAAGTTTCTGTTCCTGAGCAGTCACGCTTCACTTCTGGACGTGGTTGTACCAGAATCAATTTTTGTCTGCGGTGGGTTTTGCATAGTCAAATTAAGGCTCCTACCCACCTGCTGGGGCAGCAGGTACAGCTGAGTAAACAGGCTGTGGGAGCCCTGAGGGGAATTGCCTCTGATTCTGCTCTCTCCCCAGCTCCAGGATGGGGGAGGATGGGGCAGCAGAAGCCCCTGCACAGCCAGGAGTCGCCACGAGACTCCTGGAATTCAGAGCTGATCTTGGAATGACGTGGGAGGGAGATAACCCTTGGAACTTCAATGTCCCCTGCTCCTTTTCTCAGGGCTCTGCCATCATTTCCCATTCTCCCTGGTTGTGCTGGGTGGCTTTTGGGGTTATTTTTTTGTCTGGTTGTGTCAGTGCAGGGACAGTGTCCCACCCTGTGAGGGCTGGTGGTGCATGAGGGAGAGGAAACACCATCAAAGCCAAGCTCTGTCAGCTCTGGGTTCGTAATGCTGAGCTGATTGTTTTGGAGTGATTGCTGCTGCCCTTGGCCTCTCTGGGAAGTCCTGGTAAGAGCTGGGCATCTGTAAGAGGCTCAGACCCAGCCTTTTGTCTTAAAACCAGTGCAGAGCCACCACTTTCTCTTCAAATTCAGCTGGGGAGGCCATGAGAAAGGCGTTTGCTTGTGTTGGGAGCACTGGAGGCTGCGCTGATTCTGTGCTGAACCGGGGGATTTCAAGTCTAGATCTCCTGGATTACTCTGGGGTCTCGTTCCTTTTAGGCTCTTTCTAATGGTCTGGGGTCTGTTGGCTTGGGGAAAGCCTGGTGGGCTGGTGATCCTCCCCAAAGGATCAGCTCGAAGTGCTGTCAGATGTGTGTAGTGCCCAGGTTTCTCATTCCGCTTGCGCTCCTGTCGTTAAATCCCTGTTGATGAGGGAGTGTGGACAGCTCTGCTCTGTGCTGGGATCCTCCCCTCTGTGCTCTTGGCAAATTGCTGAGGATGAAAACTTGGAGTGCAGGATTGTGTGGAAGCTCTTGGCCTTGCTGCATCTCAGAATCAGAGTCCTTAAGTCTGGAAAAGGTCATCGAGTCCAGCCTGTGCCAAAATCCCACCTTGTTCCCAGCCCAGAGCTCTGAGTGCAACATCCAGAAATTCCTTAGACACCTTCAGGGATGGGCACTCCAAACCTCCCTGGGCAGCCCCTGCCAATGCCTGAGCACCCTTTCCATAAAGAAATTCCTCCTGATGTCCAACCTGAACATCCTCTGGCACAACTAGAGGCCATTTCTTCTTGTCCTGTCACTTGTTACCTGGAAGAAGAGTCATCAAATCAGAATGAAAATATAAAAGCAGTATGGAAAATATCCTAAAGTAAGGACTCAGAAACTGGGTGTTTTGTTGGATGGAAAGGTTAGGATGTTGGGCTTTCCTGAGTTTGGCTGGGACATCTGCAGGCACAAGAGGAGGACAGTTTCCTGTGAATCTGGTCTTGGGGACATGCCCCAGGCCATTTGGTGTGTTTGTGGAAAGTAGGAGTGAGTTCAGCTCTCTCACTTCCCTGTCACTGCTCATCTTTTGGCTTGGCCTTTGTTTATTCTCTGGTTCTGGAGAAAACAGTAGGGAGAAATACCAAATTTTTGACTACTTGATATGGTCAGAATAAAGAAGGGGATTAAGAAGTAGCCTATGCAGTAGCAGGAGTGCAAGGGATGCTCAGTAAGTTTGCTGTTGATACTAATTAGGGAGGAGCTGCTGACTCCCTGGGAGGCAGAGAGTCCCTGACAAACACCAGGGCTGAGCAACTACCAGCCCTGTGACGTGTGCCAAGGGCAAGGGCTGGATCCTGCCCCGGGGCAGCCCTGGATGCAGGGACACACTGGGAACAAGAGGCTGGAGAGCAGCGCTGCAGGAAGGGATCTGGGGGTCCTGGTCAGTGCAAAGTTGGATCAGAGTTCCCGGTGTGTCCTGGCAGCCCAAAGGGTCACTGTGTCCCGGGGGTACCAGGCCAGGGAGGGATTGTCCTGCTCTGCTCTGCCTGGGGCAGCCTCACCTTGGGTGCTGGGGCACTTTGGCACCACGAGATCAGGAGGATCTAAAGCTGTTGGAGAGTGCCAAAGGAGGGACACGAGCTGGGAAGGGTCTGCAGGAGGCTAGGGGTGGGGCTCAGCTGGAAGGAGACTGAGGGGAGACTCCTCGGGGGCTGCAGCTCCTCCCGGGGAGGCGCCGACTGCTCTCTCACCAGACAGGCCGGAAACGCTGGAGCTGTGTCAGGGTTGGGATGGATCTGGGAAAGGTTCTTCTGTCCCCAGAGGGTGCTGGCACTGCCCAGGCCCCAGGGAATGGTCCCGGCCCGAGGCTGCCAGAGCTGCAGGAGCTTTGGACAGCGCTGCCAGGGATGAACAGGGTGGGGTTGTTGGGTCTCCTTTGCAACACCAGGAACTGGAATGGATCATCCTTGTGGGTCCCTGCTAACTCAGGATATTCCAAGAATCTGTGATACTCAAAATACGCCTCAAAGCATATTCTCACACGTATTCCTGCACGAAATTTTCCCTAATCTGAGATGGTGGAGTGTTTTACACTGCAGTCCGAGTCAGAGGAACCGTGTTGTTGTCTGCCTGCAAAAACAGCACTGCTTGTGTTTGTGTCCTGGTTTGAGAGGGAAGTGATGTCCCTTGAACTGACACAGGGCATTTTGTGTGCGAGATCCTGGTGAAGAAAAGCTCCGACTGTCTCCAGTGGACTCCTGAGTCATGTGCATTGGACTGTGAACTTTGGAGTTATTCATTGACCACGGATGAGCACAGTGGAAAAAGGAAGTTCACTTCACACCGGAGTTTCCTTTGCGTGTGTGGGATTTTCCTCCCTCCACGAGCAGTGGGTTATAGACGGAGAAAATCTCTGCAGTGGAGTGCAGGGTGGTGGGTTTTACCTATTCCCACTTAAACTAAAAATGCCTGGGTGAATAGAGGTCTGATATACATATTGGAGAGCGACTCTTTATAGGAGGGTGTGGTGATGGGGCAAGGAGGAATGGCATCAAACTGACAGAGGGTAGGGTTAGATTGGATAATGGGAAGAAATAAGCTCCCTTTCCTTTCACCAGGGGCCAGGATGGAGCCTCAGTGCCCCTGAACCAGTGGAAGAATCAACACTTTTTGCTGATGATTATTCAGTGTAAAACATGCCCATGTATGCTTATCCTTGCAGAAGGAAGTGTTCTTAATGCGGCTTTGTGGATCCAAACCACATCTTTCTGTAGGGAAATCATTTATTGTGTCAGAACTTCAGTGAGATTACTCATGGAAGCAAAGGTGGCTGAAGAGGAGAGTTTCCAGAAATTTCTGTTGTAGCTTCTTCGTGTGAGAATTCTGTAATCTCTTGAATTTGAAAGAGTCATCGAGTCCAACTCTTTGCCCTGCACAGGACAATCCCAATTTCATGTGCTCTGTTTTCAGAGCACCAAAGTGTGGCTGAGGTTTGTTAGGAAAGGATGAGAACAGCAGAGTGAAAGGAGAAGGGAGTGCATCACCACATTACCAGAAAGCTGCATTCTCTGGGGTTTTGATTTATTTATTTGAATTGAAGCCTCTCAACAAGCACCAAACCAGAGATCTCCTTGAGAGTAGAGCACAGGAAAACCATTGTTTGGCCATGGAAGGAAAACCATTGTTTGACTGTGTCAAGCCAGGAATGTCCCCCTCAGTCTTTTCTTCTGATCCCTTTTCCAGTGAGCAGGCACCTCTCTGCAGCTGTAGGACACCAACACTGAAGTGCAGCAGCTAAATAATCCTCTCCTGAAGAAGGACCTTATTCACAGGCTTATTTTTTCAATAAAAGATTCCTCTCTCTTAGTCCTTTAGCGTAGCTGGTATTCATGGGCCATTTGTCCTCCAAAATTTACAGATCTCAGCCAGGAGCAGCTGCAGAAGGGTGGGGTGAAGTTTTAATGGTGTTCTCAACTGTCTTCATCCTTTGTTTTTTATTCACACGTTTGAAAAATGTCAAGCTAAAAGCTCCCATTTCCAAACCATCAGTTACAAAACGCTGTCAGGCACTGGGTGTTGTGAGACAGCCTGGAGGGCTCAGCTGTGACAGGGACAGATCCCTGAGCAGTTCCCGAGGGCAGAGCTGTCCTGTCCATACTCTGTGAGCCTGGTCAAAGGAAAGAACGTGTTCTGTTCTGTGCAGACTTCTTTAAATTTGTGCATCTATACAGCCCTGGTTCACCCCAGTGCTGTTGTCTACAGGGCTGGGTTATTGCTCAAATGAAAATAAAAGCAGATGCAACCCCACAAAAACAACTGTGCCGGTGCAAAACTGCAGCCTCTAAACCTTACCCAGGATGCTCGGGAGACAGCAGGGAGGTGCAGGAGAGGGACACGAGCTGCTGTAAATCCTGAGGGATTTGGATACAGTCTGCCCCTTCTGACCCTGCTGCTGCAGCTGCTGGTGGTGTTTTTAGGGCAGTTTTGAGTCTAGACTGCCATGGTTTCTGTCAGACCCCACAGTGCTGCTTTGCAGGGTTGATTTGCATGTTGTATGTTTCCATTCTGCAATTTGCAGGTAGGGACACACGGTGTTTTTATCCTTAAGGAGGAAGGGGTGGAATTAAAGCTCAGCAAAGACTTCTGTGTATCTTTCATCTGTGGGATCAGCTCTGCCAAAATCAGCAACAGGGCTGATGCTGGGTAAACTTCCCAGGATTTGCTTCTGCCAGAGTTAAAGCCATGCTCAGGGGTGGTAACAGAAAGAATGAATCTGCCTTTGTGCAGAATTTCTAAAATGATGAGGGGTGTTGGGTTTGGTAGCAGCTGATTATTTTTTTTGTGAAGCAGGAGTTTAGTGCCCAGCTAACAGGGATTATCTGTTTGTTCCAGGAGTTGGGGAGGACCACGGGGAGCCAGGAGCCAACAAATCATCTCAACACCTAAATGAGGCATTAAGTCTGGTGAGCTCTACACATTTTTTTTCCGAAGTATGAGCTCTGCTGGTCCCACCCTCACCTGGGTGGCTGCCCCTGGAAACTGCAGGTGTTCTGGCAGGGGCTCTCTGAGCATCCTCAGCTTTTGCCAGTGAGTGCCAACAGCACATTTTGTGCTGCTGGAGGATATAAACCTTCCAAATGGCTGAATGAGGTGCTGCCAGAGCTTCCTCTGAACAAAGAGAAATCAGGGTCCTTTCTGTGAGGGTCCAGCCTTTCTGCTGTGGGTGATTGGACACGAGTGGTTTGCAGTGGGAACCCTGGGCTCTTTTTTGTCACACACTGAGAATGCTCCCAGTTCCAGAAGGTTCTCTGGGTACTGGTCAGTGACATGTGCTGACCTGGTTTTCATTCTCCAACAGATCTATTGCTCTGTCTGAAGCCTCACCAGGGAACACAAGTGACAGAAATGGCAGGTAAGAGCACCTCAGATATAGCAGCTGGGATGAGTGGTTTCACACAGTGTTGTTTATGATGCTGTGGTTGCTGTAACATGTCAGGAATGTGACCTGTGTCCCTTCCTGAGACCTTGGTGATCCCTAAAGCTCTTCAGCTGCTTCTCTTGCCTTGGTCACCTTCACTTTCCTGCAGTGTCCTGAGGCTGTGACCTGAGGTTTCTGTTCAAGTGATAAAAGCTCAGGTGTGACTTCCTTGAAAGTTGGATAAGGGTGGAATTTATTCATAAAAAAAGTACATGAGAATAATTCCTTCCTTACAGAGGCTTTCCACAGCATTCCTGGCTGTGCTATTGATATTAATCCATCTGAATTTTACTTGTAGTGAAAGTAGTAACAAAATTCCAGCTTTTTTAAGGTAAGAGCAAGTCTGGAACTTGCCTCCAGCTGCTGCTCATGGGTGGTGAAGTTTGGTTTTTGAAAGCAGGGGCTGTGTTTGCTGATCTGATGTGTCGATCCCTGCACTCCAAGCTCTGCAGTCAGACATGAAAGGGGATATTTTCATTTGATTTATTTTGTTTCATCTCAGCAGTAACCCAGAACAGCTGGGATCTGCAGGGTCTCTGGGTGGGGGGAGGTGGTCAGCAACTGGGCAGCAGCAGAAAAGAGGTGTAATTCCCAGCTTTGTGTACCTAGCAAACAATTGTGGGGGTGTTTGGACCGTTTTATGAGGTTGAAAAATGACAAACTGCAGTGGCTGGTTGGTTTTGGCCCCACCACGTGGGAGCTGGCAGCAGCTCTGCTGTCCATGGCAGAAAATGGGAGAGAGCAGAACCAAAGGAACAATCTGCAGCTTCAGCTGTTGAAGAGGGACAGAACAAAAATTTCCTCCTCCCTCAGAAAAACAATTATGAGAGAATCTGCTTTTAGTGTGTTAGATTAATCTTGGTCTTACTGGCCTCCCTAGAGACCTGTCCCTTCAGCTTTTAAGAGTTTTGTCCCCCCTCTTTCCCTTGATCCAGCATTGTTCAATCCCTTTCTAGGCTGCAGGGACACAGTGTGCTGGAGAAATCCCATTAGGTGTTTACAGCAAACAAAAAATTGATGCTAAGGAGTCCAAATTCCTGTGGACTTTGAAAACATCCGTGGTCCATCAGCTCTCCGTGGGATGGAGTCAGCAGTGATGTTAACCAGTAACTCAAACCAGCTCAGAGAGCATCTGAATGAATCTAAAATGGGTTGAAGGAGGATGGGTGAGGAGGGGCAGAAGATTTCATGTTTGTTTTATCAGAAGTCAAATTGAGCTGGTGACTTCAGACATTATTCTGTAGCTACTTCTGATGTGTTCCCAGTGGGTGTTCTCACCATCTTTTCTGTGTGAAAATATGCACGAGGGAAAAGCCTTTTCCTTCCTAAAGCCTGGCTGCAGCTCCAGGCTCTTCCCTGCCAACCTTCAAACGGAGCTGAGGAGCTGCTCCTGCAAAATGTCTCCTCAGCCGGAGATAATGGGAAGAGAAGGGGAACTCTTGTGCTGACAGTTCTTGTTCAGACATTTCCTCTCGTCTCCTGCGCCATTTGGAGGTTTTCCCAGGACATTCTTCATCTCTTCCTCTGGTTGTTTTTAATTCTGTTTACTGAGGCTGAAGGAGGCTAGAGACAATTAGTCACAATGCCCTGGAATCAAACTTTAATCAGCTCTGGAAGGCAAGAGCAAACATTCCCAAACATGTAGGAGCACACATCCAGGCACACACAGACAAATCCAGGAGCTGACAGCAGCACAGGGTTTAGGCATTTAATTACTTTATTTGAAAACAGAAATTCTTCCCAAGGTAGAGTTTTCTTCGCCGTATAGCTTTTGGCAGCATTTGCTGATTTATTGTCTCTGAATGCAAAGCTTTTTCTTTTTTTCTTTTCTTTTTATTTTCTTTTCCCTAGGGTTTAACCTTGCAGGAAAAACTTGAATGTGCCCTTTTTCCATTAAAAATCATGGGAGTTTTCAAAACAAGAACATCCCTGACATGGAATCACCAAATGGTTTGGGTTGGAAGGGATATTAAAACCCATCCAGTGCCACCCCTGCCATGGCAGGGACACCTCCCACTGTCCCAGGCTGCTCCCAGCCCCAATGTCCAGCCTGGCCTTGGGCACTGCCAGGGATCCAGGGGCAGCCACAGCTGCTCTGGGCACCCTGTGCCAGGGCCTCCCCACCCTCCCAGGGAACAATTCCTTCCCAAAATCTGACTTACTTCCCTGCACTGGATGGTACCAGGGTACAGAATTCCAGTTTGGAGATGCATTCAGGCTTCCTCCTGTGTTGTCCCAGGCTACTGCAGGTCCTAAGGCCTGACCCATGGCCAGGACATGCTCCTGCTCCCAGCTTCTGCTCATCTGGACACTCAGCAGCCTTTTTTTCCTCTTGTTATGGATTTCTGAAAGGTTGTAACTGAACACCTCTGTGCAGCTGTTTCCCCCAGATGTTGCTGACACCTCCCTCTTCCTGAGGAAGCTCATCCTGGAGCTTATTTTAGGTTTTTTTATCTTGCAGCACCTTTTACACAACTTCACACCGATGTGTAAAGGTGTTAAATCCACATGGTGTTTATTAACTTGTTCCTATTCCCCTCCCTCAGCCTTGCAGGCAGTAGAATAAATGTCCTGTCCACTGCTGAGGAAGAAAACCAAAATCTTTGGCATCCATGCAGCTCTGTTGGAAAGGTGTGGAGGATGTGACAAATTCCTGCTCCCAGCTGAAATCTGTGTTCTGTGTTCCAGAAAAGGTGAATAACTTCCCGCCGCTCCCCAAGTTCATCCCTCTGAAACCATGTTTCTACCAGAATTTTGCTGATGAAATCCCCATCGATTACCAGTTCCTGGTGAAGAGAATCTATCATGTGTGGATCTGTAAGTTGAATAAAAAAATCCTATGCTGGAAAAAGGTATTTGTGTAGTAAAAACCTGTAGACCTCAATGACTTCTGTGCTTTAAAGTTTCACTGCAATTTGTTGATGAGGAGTAATGATTCCCCTTAGAATACTCTAATATAAATTTATGCCTGAATTTGAAGCTGCTGTGTCTTGAATCCTTGAAGAATCTTGAAGAAAGGAGAGTATCAGTACTGGAAATGTCTGTTAGGAAATTTGAAGAGGAAAAAGCAGACCTTTATTAATGTCAAACGATCACAGAATTCCAGAATAGTTTGGGAAGGGACCTTAAAGCTCATCCCATCCCATCCCTGCCATGGCAGGGACACCTCCCAGTGTCCCAGGGTGCTCCAACCCTGTCCAACCTGGCCTTGGGCCCTGCCAGGGATCCAGGGACAGCCACAGCTGCTCTGGGKACCCTGTGCCAGGGCCTSCCCACCCTCCCAGGGAACAATTCCTTCCCAATATCCCATCCATTCCTGCCCTCTGGCACTGGGAGCCATTCCCACTTGTCCTGTCCCTCCATGCCCTTCTCCAAAGTCCCTCTCCATCCTTTCTGTGAGCCCAAATGAGCTCCCAAAAATAGCCACCTTAAGGCAATTCCCAATTCCCCTAAAGTAAGAGGAAAAGGAAAATTTCAGACAAAATCAGTGTGGCCCATTTGCTGCTACCTGGCTCCCCACCTCACTCTAGGAAGACTAAAGTTCCTTCTTATCCCAGATTTCCTTTCCCAATGGAAGCAGTTTCTTCTGGCTGCATGCTGGCTCTTCCCTAGCTATCCACAGCCCCCCAAACATCCCCCATCCTGCTGGAGTTGGGAGCTGATCCTCTGTCCCAGCTGCTGATGTGCTGATACCCTGTGTGAACAGGCCCTGGGCTCCTGTTGTTTGCCTCATCCATTCAGAAACCAGGAATGAGAATTGACCATTCTTCTGCAAGGAATGAAATCGGTGTGGCAGGCCTAGGAAACCACAGGGAACGCTTTGGAAGATTAAGAATCTTTTTGCCCTGCTTATCTTTTTTTCCCCGAATGCTTGTCATCCTCTTTACCCTTCTCGCTGAAGGAAAAGCTTGTTTTCTGCCAGCTCTGCATTTGGTGGCGTGGCTTTTATTCCAGATGCACGGGATGTGTGTAGGAGAGAGATTTGTGTGCATAAATAATGGCATAATCCATGGCTCCATTGTTCTTTGGTTATGTGGAGCCGCTGCAATGAGCTCTGTAATTTTCTTGCCTGAAGAAGCTGCCTGTCCCTCCAGACTCACTGGTGCGATGTGGAAGCTGTAAAGCCTCCTTTGTCCTCCCCTCTCCCAAAACAAAGAGTCCCTCAGTCGAGTTAATGGCAGCCTGGAAAGGAGCCAGGGATTTGGGCATGGCCAGGAGAGCTGCCATCTGCACCAGGAGTCTCACATTTCCATTTGCAGAGCGCTTCTTTCGGGGTCTCCCTGATTTTATTTTGGCGTGGGATGGAGAGAGGCACATAAAGGGAAGGAGGTAAACAAGAAAAAGCCGGTTTGGAAAAGCAGAAACACACAAGTGGTTGGTGGAAGAGTGATTGCTCATTACTTTAATTGGATGTGAGCGCTGGATTAAGGTGGAGGGAGGTTTGGGGAAGGCTGTACCAGAGCTCCCACTGCTGGAGAACAAACTCCGGCCTGAGGCACTGGGAGAGCCAAAAGTTCCTTAAAACTTTATGGATGCTCTTGGCTCGGTGTTGTTTAGTTGGGGTTTTTTTTTCATTAATAGCTTTTTGAGAATAAATAGCTTCTGAAAATGAAGGTTTGGAAGAATACAGCTAATTGGTGTATGAATGAAATTTCACAGAATTGTGGAATCCCAGAATGGTTTGGGTTGGAAGGACCTTAAAGCTAATCCCATTCCACCCCCTGCCACTGTCTCAGGGTGTTCCAAGCCCTGCCCAACCCTGCCTTGGACACTTCCAGGGATGGGGAGTCCACATCCTGGTAGCTTAAATACCTAAAATTAATTAATTTAAATAACTAATCTTCTTTTTCCCTCCCCAGTATTAAGACACATCCAAACCATTATGTTTAAAGCTTTGTTGGCTACTCAGAAGTCATTTTCTTTGCAGCAAAACAATATTTTATTTTCCTCTCAGGCCATGTGTAGGTCAGAAGCAGCAGCTGGGTATAGGTTTCATTCTCCTGACTGTGCTGTCAGTATTATTTGATGACCATAAAACTTTGCAGTTGTTTAGGGACCCCCAGGCTGTGTGAAGGCAGGTGGGTCAGTGCCCAGGGGCACAGGGAAGAGTCAGCAGGACCAGGGCAGTGATGTGCAGATGAGCTGCAGAGCCACGGCAGGGACAGTGAGTCAGAAATCGGGCAGGACACATTCCCTTGGAGTGGGGGAAGAGAAATTCAGGGATTTAATTTTGCCTGAATAACCAAGGCCAAGGTCCAGGGTGTCACCATGAGCTCAGCACCAGGCTGTGCTGGACGGTCTGTGCTGTTTGCACCTTCCACCTCCTCAGTCTCTGTGCTTGTTGTTACCACAAAGGATTTTAGGAGTCACCACCAATTTTTCAAAAGTGGTGCTTATAAACTGGCATTTCTGACCCTGGCAGAGCCTGGGGGAGATGCAGGGAGTCCCTGGCATGGGGCTGAACCTCCTTTCCAGGGATGTGAGCTGCAGAAAAATGGGAGAGCAGCATCCCTTCATACACAGCTCCTCAGTGCAGCACTGCTGTGCGCTGGGGGCCTTTGTCAGCCGTTCCTTTTTATCCGAGTGACAGGAACAGGGATGTGAAAAGGCCTCTAAGCCACCCCTATGGTCCCGTATTCTCAGCCTGATTGGAGTTTGTTTATCCCCTTGCTCAAGGCAGCATTTCCAAGCCCTCAAGCTGACTCCCAGCTTCCTCCGAGGCTCAGGGAAGTAGAGAGGGAGCCCACAAGGCACTGAGCTGGCTCTGTGGTAGCTCCTGAGGCAGCCCCAGCAAGCACAGAGTCATTCTGAGGTGGGGGCAGGGCTGGGGTTAGCCCCTCCCCTCCCTCAAAGGGGTTTTGCTGTAAATGGACATTGGACCTCGCTCATAATTCATAACAACACTGGCCTCCTGAGTCTTGCATTGGTCACATCAGTCGCTACCCAAGCTCTCCATCCTTTGACAGGTCCCAAAAGAGTTCCCTCATCCCTCTGCTGTGGGATCCTTCTGGAGCTGGCTGTGCCTGTGCCCCCAACCTTAGGGTGACACAGGAACCTGTGCCTTGCTCGGAGCAGCTGCCCCAGGGACCCTTCCCATTGTAACCCTGGGGGCTTCACAGAGTCCTGGAGTATCTGAGCTGGAAGGGACCCTCAGGGATCATCAATCCCACCCCTGGCCCTGCCCAGAACCCCCAAAATCCCCACCCTGTTCATCCCTGGCAGCACTGTCCAAACGCTCCTGCAGCTCTGGCAGCCTCGGGGCCGGGACCATTCCCTGGGGAGCCTGGGCAGTGCCAGCACCCTCTGGGGACAGAAGAACNATTCCCTGGGGAGCCTGGGCAGTGCCAGCACCCTCTGGGGACAGAAGAACCTTTCCCTGAGATCCATCCCAAGCCCTGACACAGCTCCAGCCATTAACTTTTGTTTTCTTTTCTGGTGAAGTCCTGAAACTGCCCCACCCCACACTGTCTCCTGTGCCCTCTCCCCAGTTTATTGCATCACGCTGGCCGTGAACCTCATCGCCTGCCTGGCCTGGTGGATCGGGGGAGGCTACGGGGTCAACTTTGGCCTGGCCATCCTCTGGCTGATCCTTTTCAGCCCCTGTGGCTACGTCTGCTGGTTCCGACCTGCCTACAAAGCTTTTCGGTGAGTGGGAGCCCAGGAGGTGCTTCTGGTCCAGTTTGCTCTGGAAGGTTTTCCAGTTGTTATTGGGGAGGTGCTCCTGGGGAGATCTCTCTGGCTGGGATAAAAATGAAGGACTCGATGTCTGGATGTCTTGTTTACTTTCAAAATGAAGAAGAATGTGACTACTTTTAAATGCTAGATACAGGACTGACGGTTCATAATTAAATAAGTGACCTAAAATTGGAGGTGAGCAGTTTGCCACTTCTCTGGGGTTAAAATCCATATTTTACTTAAGTATCTCAAACTTAGCAGCACCCTCATCTCAGTGCAGCATTAAAATACGTGCTAATTTGGTAAAGCTTCATTGAGGCTTATTTTGATGGAAGACTATTAAGTTATTAGTTTTTGAGAACTCTTCTGATTTGTGTCTCCAGCTACTCTACAGCTTGTCTGCTTAGCTTTTTGGATAAAAGCAGCTCCCTGGAGTCAGTCCTTCTGCAACTCCACAAATATTTAAAGCCATCCTACATTTTTGCTTTAATTAATAATCATTTGCATTTGCTGTGGGCTATGAGGCATCACTCAAACATTAATGTGTAAAGCCTGGCAGAGCTGGAAGGGCCCTGAGCATTTCCCAACCTGGCCCAGGGAGAGGAGGGACCTGCCCAGTGTCACCACCACAGCCCCACTCACCAGTCAGGGGTTTGCCCTCTGAAGGTGAAGCTCTTTCTGGTTGGATACTCTGGATTTTGGTTATTCACCAGACTCTGTTACGAGCTGGTTTGGGTAACAGCGCAAGCAGCTGATGGAAATGGGAGGTGGCAGGTGAGTCCTGCCTGCTTAGCACATGATAAATTAATGGTTGAAATTCTGAATTGATGCTTTGTGTGCCCACAGCACTGGGCAGGTACTGCTAAATCACCAGTGGCATTGTGGAGTGCAGGGAGGATCAATGCTGATGGAAACAGGAGGGTTGGATTTGTCTCAAAGTTCTAAATGAACTGGGCAGGTACTGCTAAATCACCAGTGGCATTGTGGAGTGCAGGGAGGCTCATTGCTGATGGAAACAGGAGGGTGGGATTTGTCTCAAGGTTCTAAATGACCTGAAAATCCCAGCTCTGAACTCTTGCCCTCTGGGACTGAAGTTTGTCCCTATCCTGAGCTCAGAAGCCCCAGGGCCTCCAAGTGCTGGAGCTCTGTTCAAAGAGGAATTTCCATTCTAAAGTCTGGGAAAAATTACTCCTCCCTGCTGACCTCCCCCGGGCTCCACAAGGGCTGTTTCTCATTATTCCCTGAACGTTGTTTGGATGTGTTTATGCAGTGAATGCTGAGAGGTCCCCGAGGTTGTTCTGTGCAGTTAAATAAAGACTCAACCCCAGGGCCAGAATGGGGAGCACAGGGACCATCCCCTGGGACAGCAGTTGGGAACAGGCGTGGAAATCCCTGCAGAGGGGCAGCGCTGTTGGGATCACCACAAATAGTGATTCCAGAGGCAAAATCAGACCCATTTATTGTGGAGGAGGCCACCCTTCAGTGCTGGCACCCTGTCCTGCAAGAATGCTTCCGTAAAACCTTTGTCATCCCGCTGCATCCCAAATTAAATTAGCTGCAGAGCTTTGGCGCTAGGGCAAAGCTGTAGCAAATCTGCACCAGAAAGCTGGATGAGAAATCACCTTTTCTCTGTATCCTTACTAATTCCTGCAGATCCTTTCAAATGAAGACTCTTCCAGCCACTTCAGGTCGGAGTTGCAAGAGTCTGTTTGAAGGCTCAGCCTGGAGCCTAATCCTTGTTAATTGGATTCTGACAGGCACCACTGTCAGCAGGCCCTGCCTAAAGTATTTCTTTCACATTGCTGTGCTCTGAGGTGGTATTTGAAGGGTGGGATTGGGAGGATACTCAAGGATGACAAATCTTCCACAGCCACCATTTGGGTGCTGACAGACGCTCAGACCAACATGGGTGGCTCTGATGAACTGGCTCGAGGCTTCTCCATGTGTCTCACCTCCCTCATCTCCTCCCTAGGCATCAGGGGCTACAATTATAATACTAACAAGTGTTAACATAATTAAAATAATACACATTTAAATACTTTCAGGGTTTAAGCAGGAGCTGGCAGTGATTGGAGCTCTTTTGTAAACTCGCATTTGCACCAAAGTGCCTCATTAGCACCTGAAGTGTTTTGTGTAGATCTGTAGAACAATTATTGGCCCTTTGAGTTTCTGAGAGTATGGGGATCATTAGTGTAATGAAAAATGATAGTTTGAGAAACTCTGGATGTGCCTGATGTAGCTGGTTTGATGGGAGGAAGATGTGTTGTGGCAGAGCCCAGACTAGGGCAGGGCAGTGCTGGCCCCCAGTGCACCCATGACAGAGACAGGGATTGTCCCTGGTCAGCTCTTGCTTGGAGTCATTTGCATCCTGAATAAACTCAGGGAGCTCCCCTGCACCTCCTGAGGATGGGGAGCCTGCAGAGATGGGAAGTGTGCCTCTGCTTTCCCACCCACCTCTCCCATAGCTGTGTTCCCTCCTGTTGGGTCCCAATGCTGGATTATTTACCATTATCATTGTTTCCATGTGTGAGCATGATGACAAGCAGACACTGCAATATTGCCAGCTGGAATTCTCATGCTCAGTGATCACTTTTAGTGTATGGACATGCTGTGCCTGGCCCCTGTGTGCCTCCCTGTCAGGGGATGAGCTGGGCAGGTGTCAGGCTGGGCTGATGTTTGGTCAGAGAATGATTCAGACTCTGTGTAGGAGACTCGTGTCCCTCCGCCTCTCCCCATGTGTCATCATACATGCAATTCTTTGGGGAGAGCCACTGCAGGAGCCAGCTTATTGGGAGACTATCTGTGCTGCTGAGTCATGGAGCTGTGTGCTCTGACTGCCAGGGAAGGGGGAGAAGCCTCCCCAGCTCAGAGAGATCCCTCTGGAGTCACCACTGCGGAGGGCTGGAATGTGGTGGTGGGGTCAGACACGGGTGTGAGGCAGCACAAGGTGCCAGTGCCCCCCTGACTGTCTCTCTTCCTCCACAGGTCGGACAGCTCCTTTAATTTCATGGCCTTTTTCTTCATCTTCGGGGCGCAGTTCCTCCTCACGGTGCTGCAGGCCATCGGCTTCTCCGGATGGGGAGCGTGGTAAGCGGGAACATTCCTTTCCACAGCCTTGGAGAAACTGATGGGAGCCTGATGGGTGGAGAGGAAGAAGCTTTGTGATTTCCCCAGTGGCACAGATGTATATGCTCTTGGGGAGCACAGTTCAGGTTTCATTGCTGTGTTGGCAGAAGTCAGGGCTGGGTTGGATGAGACTCGGAGCAGCCTGGTCTAGTGGAAGGTGTCCCTGCTGTGGGAACTGAGTGGGCTTTAATGTCCCTTCCAACCCAAACCATTCTGTGATTTTCCCCTGGTTGGTTTTTGTAGCCTCTTCCCTCAGTGTCCATTCCTTTCACCATTTAACCAGCTCACATCAGCCCAGCTCTGCCCTCGGTGTTGGCAGCACACGGTGAGCACAGTGGTGACTCACTGCTGGCCTATGAGGAGTGCTCTGAGAGTTCTCCTAAAATAAATGAGAGCCTGTTAGTGTCTGTCCCTGGTTATCTTATAATTGTTCGGCATTTTCACTTCCTGTCTCCAAAGACCTGAGAGCAATTCCTGCTGAAACAACAAGTAATGGAAAGTCTTAGCACTCCGTGTAACTCTGTTTTCAGAGCTGCTGATGCCTCACCTAGTTTTTTGTCAGCAAAGGAAAGAGATGGAGTGGAACTCACAGGACCTTGGTGTTTGCTGATCCCTGTTCTGTTCTCTACATACACGACCAAAAGCACCTTGGGAGTAAATCTTCCCAAACTTCATGCAGCTGGCTGTCCCTTAAAGCTTTAATAGTGGATTAGTGAAGGATGCTGGCAAGTGAGAGTTAAGATCTGGGAGAAATACCTGCATTGAATTCTGTCCCCTGTCTGCATTGTTCATTTCCTTTTCAAGAGCTTCAAAGCTGCCTTGTAATTTCTGGGTTGTGAGTCACAGAAACAGAGAATGGTTTGAGTTGGAAGAGATGTTAAAGCCCATCCAGTGCCACCCCCTGCCATGAGCAGGGACACCTCCCACTGTCCCAGGGTGCTCCAAGCTCTGTCCAGCCTGGCCTTGGGCACTGCCAGGGATCCAGCGGTAGCCACAGCTGCTCTGGGTACCCTGTGCTGGGGCCTTATAAGCAAGTAACAGTTTTTCTGATAACAAGCATACTTTAAAAAGCAGATTATAATGTTTCTCTCTTTCTGTTCCTTCCAGTGGATGGTTGGCAGCCATCACCTTCTTCAGCACCAATGTGGCAGCTGCTGTGTTCATGCTGTTCCCTGCCATCATGTTCACCATGTCAGCGGTCGCGATGCTCATCTGCATTTTAAGGGTAGGTTCTTCTAGTGGTGGGTGTCCCTACCCGTGGCAGGGGGGTGGAATGAGATGAGATTTAAGGTTCCTTCAAGCCCAAACCATTATGGGATTCTGGGTTTCTTCAGATCCTCTCTGACTTGGAATATCCCTGCTGTGTATCACAATAATGTGAAGAGGCAGCTCAGCAGCCACCACAAGCCATCACTGCTTTGAAAGGTTGCACAGTGCAGTCAGTCGGTGTCTCAGAGTTTCTGGAGGACAAATCCAGACAGCACAAGACAGCTCAGGCTGGCAATTGTCACCATGTCATGCGGTGATGTTGCTTTATGTCACGCAAAGCAAGCTTCATGTGGAGCAACTCAAGGCTGCGTGAAGCAGGGAGGTTTGGATTGGATGTTAGGAAACATTTATTTGCACAGAAAGGGTTGTCAAGCACTGGAATAGGCTGGCCATGGTTGTGGTGGAATCACCATCCCTGGAAGTGTCCAAAAATGTGTTGGTGTGGCCCCTGGGTACATGGGTTAGCGGTGAACTTGATGGTGAAGCTGGGCTGATGGTTGGACTTGGTGGTCATGGAGGTCTTTTCCAACCTCAGTGATTCTGTGACTCCGTGATTTGTTGCTCCTTGGGATGGTCAGTGGCGAAGCATCTGCAGTGGGGACCAGGTGCCAGGGTGGGCAGTGGGTCTCTGCAGAAGGAAGGATTTGCTGTAGGGGGTCTGGAAGGCTTTGGCAGACAGGGAAAACAGAAGCCCTGTGGACACAGTGGTGCCTGTGTCAGAGAGGTTTCAGCTCCCTGGCCTGGGCTGGCTGCCTTGCTGTGAGATCCCCCACCTGAATCCCAGGCATGCAGCTGGAATGGGTTCCAGTTTTGGGATGATATTCTCTCTCTCTCTGTACCTCTGTTCGCTGTATTATTGCATTTTTCATGCTTTTGCTCTTCAGACATCCAGCTCTTCACAGAGAGAGGAACAAATCCACAATCCTATTCCCAAATGGCCCTGCAAGGGCACAGCTCTGGGCTCCTGGTGCTGACTCTCCTCTTGTCCTCCCTTTCATCCATTAGGTACACAAAATCTACCGAGGGGGTGGTGGAAGCTTCCAGAAGGCTCAAGATGAGTGGAACAGCGGCGCATGGAGGAACCCCCCCAGCAGGGAGGCCCAGTACAGCAATTTTTCTGGGAACAGCCTGCCAGAGTATCCCACAGTGCCCAACTACCCCTCTGGAAACCAATGGCCTTAAGCAGCAGCAGCTGCAAACTGCCTGGATTCTCTCCTTTTTGGTCTTTTTATTCTTATTATAGGAAAAGATCATTTGCATTCCCCCCACAAGCTCCCCACTCATCTCGGGGACCTTTCTGGTTCTTGTCTCCTGATCCCTGCAGAACATCCATTCTCTCAGCCCTTCCCACCTCCGCTGCACTGCACGGCCGTGGCAGAAAGCTTTTTGTTTGCCTTGAGTCACCAGTATTTGCCTCGTTCCAGACTGAGGAACAAACCCTTCACTGCCCTTGCTTGAGGGAATCCTCTCCTGACCTTCCCTGCAATGGCAACACTACCACAGCTGCTCCTGCTCCTGCTCGGCTTCCATGGAATGCACAGCACAAATGCGATCAGAGCGTTCGTAGCACCTGATGTTTACTCTCCTGGATGAATAATGTGGAATTTCTCACTCTTAAGGGAAATGCAGCACTTAAATTATTTGGTACTGGTGACACTGAAGTGATTTGTGAAACCTCCACCCTCCCTAAAGAGGATCCCTACAGGTAACAGAACGTGCCCTGGGTGAGTCCTCGGATGTGAAGTCCCCAAGAGTCCTCATTTGCCTCGCTCAGACTGTTGTGATGCTACAGATCTTGCTTTCCCCGCTGCCAAAACCTCTTGCCGGATCTGTGTGTTCCAAAGGTGCAGATTCATCTCCTTCGGTTCATGATTGCTCGCTAAAGCCTGAAACAAAACCCAGTGGAAACCAGTGCAGAGCTGCCACTGGGCCTTGGTGATGCTCACTCTGGTACAGGGGCTCAGCACGAGATCTCCCCACCGTGTAACTTCCAGCCAGGTTTTGTGCTGGCCCCAGGAATGTCCCACTGGAGACACTTTGTCCTGTTGGGACACTTTTCCCTGGGTTCCCAGCCAGGAACAGGATGCAAGATAATGATTGATCTCAGTGCTGGGGCCCCGGTGTGGTTTGGAAATGATTCTGTTACAATGAATAGTTTAATTCTGCCTTCTGCTGGTGTAGTTGAACTCCAAACGTTACGGTGGGGGCTGGGAGACCGAGGGAAGCTATTCAGTCCTCATGGCTGCTGTTGGCTCTGCAGCACTTCCATGAGACAGAGATTCCTGTCTTTCTCCAAGGATCAGCTGAAGGGAGGATGAAGCTGTTGAGAGGGATTGTTTTCCCTGAAATTATCCTCCACCTTGTCATTCATCTCCACTCCGTGCCTGAGCCATCCAATTCCCTCTGTCCTACAGTGATCCAGGCAGCAAAGGCTGCGGTTTCCTTTTCCCCCTTGACAGCCTGCTGTGAATTTTTTCCAACCTGTCCAAACTGGGAGGTCAGTTCCCAATATTTTTACAGGGAGTGAGTGTTACAAGTCTTTGGCTCTCAAAGTTTTGGCTAGTGATCCAGAGTGCTCCATTTGGGAGATTGTGGGAGGGCTCGGGCACCCTAGGGTGCCTTGACAGGCTGTCGATGGGGTCACTCCAAATTCACCCTGAGAAACTGGAAAACAAAACTGGTTCCTGGAAAGGGACAGGGACACAGTCCTAGCTAGGTGGAATTGATTTGCAAGTGATCTTTTGAAGATTTTTCTCTACATGTGCCTTACCTAATGAAATCACAGTTCATGGAAGAGAGCTCCCGCTTTCCCCTCACCCCTGCAGAATTCCTTGTTTCCCTATTAACTTGTCCTGTGTCACGCTGTAAATAATAAGGGAAGCACAGCCTGGAGTCTGCACGACCCCTGTGTTACCAGGGCCAAAGCAAAAGCACCCCCAGATGGGAGAGCAGAGCCTCCCTGAATTTCCGTTTACAAGCCACACTGACCCCCTGCTGCAGGAGCAGCCCCCCGCTGGCTCTGGGACACGGAATGTGTTCCCAACACCAGGGGATTTTCCTGGAGAGTGCTTGGGAGGATGAGCTCTTGGAGCCTTCTTAACAGAACACAGCCTGATGGCGTTGTGAAGCTTTTAGGTGCCTTTGTCTTGTGTCAAGTGTAATTTTAAGTGTTCTCTGTCGCTTGCCATCGGAGCGAGGAAAGAATTGCCTGGAAAAGTTGACTCCCTGGAAATACGATGGACGCACCACGGGGCTGAAGGGGGGATTGGCCACCCTTGGGAGCCAGGGCATGGTGCACCCGTGTCTCTTGGTCCAGTCCCTCGCCATCCTCAGCCTCTTGCCAAAATTCTTCAGAACCACTTGCTACCTGCCCCATTTTAGTGCATCAGGTTGGAGGTTTCGAAGGAACCAAGAGGAGAAGTGTTGCTGGGGGCTCCACATCCTGCTTCTCTTTGGGATTTTCCCCTTGGATAATCAGGGGGCTGTTGGGGCACCCACCCTGTCCCACTGGAAATGCTTGATACAAGGACAGGGGGTGCCTGGGAGCACCCACATTGGAGCTGGACATCAAAATCACCCCCTCTCAGCCTGCACTGCCTGAGATCCCTCTGGAGCTCAGTGCACCTCCAGGTGGGATCTGCCATCTCATCCCCCTCCTCCTCTTCGATGCCAGAAACCGTAATTCCAGAAAGTTGACCCAACACGCTGCCTGAACAACCGTGGCTTAATTTTTTTTTTTTTTGTGGACTCCTCTGTATGTTTTTAAATGTTTACATTAGGTTTCTAAGAGTTCTTAACACCATTAACCTGGCCCTGGCTCCTGGTGTGGTCGGGCGTCACGTGGCGTGTCTGTGTGCGATGTTTCGTGTCACTCCCGGAGCTCTGGGTTCTGTTTGTGTTTTTCTCCTGATCACAAGACAATAAATGCTCATCCTGTGCTTGATGAGGAGAACTGGCCGCATCGGAGAAGTGTCTGTTCCTAGGTAACCGGAGTTATCTGGCAGAGGGAAATGGCAAAATCTCTGTTTTCCTCCAAAGTCTCCCACTGCATGTTGTTTTCTCTGTAAAAGAACAGCACGTTGATGGTTGAGCCTCATCCTCTGTGCTGGGCACTGGTGTGAGTGGCTCGTGTTGGTTTGTGCTCTTACAGATGCCCCATCAGCTTTTACCCAAGGTGCTGTCGTTACTCCCATCTTCTAACAGGAATGGAGAGCAGAGGTGTGGAGAAGGTCCCATCTCCCAAGCACTGGGGTCATTTTTTCTGGCCTTTCCACGCTGCAGAGCCTTGTGCTGGACCCTGGCAGTGCTGGTGTCTGCCTTCCCCAGTTTTTGCCTGGGAACTGTTATCCCTGGAGTAAATGGGCTTGGACAGCCAAGGTGAGTTGTGTCCCTTCAGCACGTGGCTGAATTTATTGCCCAAAATGTTTTTCCAAAGTTATCACAGAATCCCAGAAAGGTTTGGGTTGGAAGGGACCTCAGAGCCCACCCAGTGCCACCCCTGCCATGGCAGGGACACCTCCCACTGTCCCAGGCTGCTCCCAGCCCCAATGTCCAGCCTGGCCTTGGGCACTGCCAGGGATCCAGGGGCAGCCACAGCTGCTCTGGGCACCCTGTGCCAGGGCCCCTCCACCCTCCCAGGGAACAATCCTCCCAATATCCCATCCATCCCTGCCTCTGGCACTGGGAGCCATTCCTGTGTCCTGTCCCTCCACCCTTGGCCCCAGTCCCTCTTCAGCTCTCTGGAGCCCCTTCAGGCCCCAAAAGGGCTTCTAGAGCTCTCCCTGGATCCTTCTCCTGTCCAGGTGAGCACCCCCAGCTCTCCCAGCCTGGCCCCAGAGCAGAGGGGCTCCAGCCCTGCAGCATCTCCCTGGTTTTCTCTGGACTCTCTCCAACAGCTCTGGGTCTTTCTTGTATTGGGAGCCCTAGAGTTGGACACAACACCCCAGGTGGGAACATGGGAATTACCATATTGTGGTGTCACATTCCAGTTCCACTCTATGGCAGTAGGATATTTAATCCTAGAAAAGCCATTTCCATCCCAGCTGCTGATGTGACATCTGCTGATCTCAGCCTTCCCTATCTCCAAAGCCCTGTGCCAGGTTCCCTGTGCCAGGTTCCTCCTGCCCAGCTCTCAGCATCCCTCTCTCTCCCAACAGTGGTTCCCCACAGCTGCTGCTGTGCCCTGATGTGCTGAGCACGAGGATGAATTGGATTTTCCTCCAATTCCTGCTCCAGGGCTTCCAAATCTGAGCACGAGGCACATTTTAAGCTCCTGCTCTAGCTGCTGCTCGGGCAGGACCTTGGCACATGGAATGAGGGTATTTTTGTCTCTGCTGCAGGACTGGGCAGGGTTTGCAGGACCATGGGGATGGTTGTGCAGCTCCCAAAAAGCTCTGGATCACCAACATCAGGGTGTGAGGGCCTGTCTTTTCCATTTCTGTGCTTCTTGCCATGTTTCTGTCGCTCCCCAGTTCCCCAGGCTGGGATATTCCAGCTGGGAAGGTGTTACCCCGATGGGATCAGCTCATCCTGCCATTTTCCCGTGCAGTCCCAGTGATCCTTTTGTGTTGTCTGCTTGTGAACGAGCCTGAATTGTCTGGTGCCCACTCCTGTCCAGGAGTGATTTTATCCTCTCTAGGTGTCATTTTATCCTCTCTAGGGGTCATTTTGCTTTCTTCAGGGGTGATTTTATCCTCTCCAGGGGTAATTTTATCCTCTTCAGGAGTGATTTTATCTTCTTCAGGGGTGATTTGATTTTTTTCAGGGGTGATTTTACCTTCTTGAGGGGTGATTTTATGTTCTCATGGGGTGATCTTATCCTGTCCAGGGGTGATTTTATCCTCTCCAGGGGTGATTTTATCCTCTCCAGGGATGATTTTATCCTCCCCAGGGGTGATTTTATCCTCTTCAGGGGTGGATTTATCCTATCTAGGAGTGATTTTATCCTGTCTAGGGGTGATTTTACCTTCTCCAGGACTGATTTTGTCCTCCCCAGGGGTGATCTTATCCTCTACAGGGAGGATTTTATCCTCTATCCTCCCAAGGGGTCATTTTATCTCCCAGGGTCATTTTATCCTCCCCAGGGGTGATTTTATGTTCCCCAGGGGTGATTTTATCCTCTCCAGGGGTGGTTTTAGCCTCTTCAGGGGTAATTTTATCCTCTCCAGGAGTGATTTTATTTTCTTCAGGGGTGATTTTATCCTCCCCAGGGGTGATTTAATCCTCTCCAATGGTCATTTTATCTTCTCCAGGGGTCATTTTATTTTCTTCAGGGGTGATTTTACCTTCTTCAGGGGTGATTTTACCTTCTTCAGTGGTGATTTTATCCTCCCCAGGGGTGACTTTATCCTTACCAGGGGTGATTTTACCTTCTCCTGGGGTGATTTTACCACAGAAGAGGGACAGGACTCCTGGCTAGATGTTTTCCCCACAGAAATTCCCTGCTTTTCCCCGCTCTGTGGCATGAGCTGCTCGTGTCTCTGCAGGCCTTTGGCACGCCGTGTGCTCCCCGCTGCAGATCTGCCTTGAAATAAAATCAAAATTCATTTCTTCCCCACTCTCCTGCTCCAAAGGGTGGTTCATTCCCCAGCCAAACGAGTGAAAAACTTGTGAGTTCCCAAAGTGCCTGAAATCACCACAAAATTGTGGAGTGTGGAGGGTGGGATGGTGCAAAGAGGAAAGCGAAGGTACTTCAGGGGTGATTTTATGCTCCCCCAGGGGTGATTTTATCTTCTTCAGGGATGATTTTATCCACTCCAGGAGGGATTTTATCTTCAGGGATGATTCTAGCTTCTTCAGGGGTGATTTTACCTTCTTCAAGGATGATTTTATCCTCCCCAGAGGTGATTTTATCCTGTCCAAGGGTGATTTTATCCTCCCCAGGGGTGATTTTATCCTGTCCTGGAGTGATTTTTTTCCTCCCCAGAGGTGATTTTATGCTGTCCAGGGGTGATTTTATCCTCCCCAGGGGTGTTTTTGTCAACTCCAAGGGTGATTTTATCCTGTCCAGGGTGATTTTATCTTCTCCAGGGGTCATTTTATCCTTCCCAGGGGTGATTTTATCCTGTCCAGGAGTTATTTTATCCTCCCAAGAGGTGATTTTATCCTCTCCAGGGGTCATTTTATCCTCCCCAGGGGCAGGATGTGGGTCACAGCCCCTCACCACCCTCCTGAGCCGTTTCAAGCACAGGAACAGGCTGGGAGCAGCTGGATTTCACGTGTACAGAATTTTCCTGATTCACTAAAATCAGCGGGTTTCTTTTGTAAAAACACCCACCGGGAAAAATCCTTCAGCCAAACGTTGTGGGGAGAGCTTTTCCCTGGAACATTTCTGTCACAGAAGAGAGAACCAACTCATGCTGAGATGGGTACTTGGGGTGTCCCCCAAACCCACACAAACTCATTCCCTCATTGCCTGGAAATACTTTTGGGGTAAATCTGCTCCATGCTGTGGTGAAGAGGAGACCAGTGGGGTCATGCAGGGGTTTTCTCTCCCTCCAGCCTTACCCCAAACTTGGGGGTTGAGGAAAAAGGGGGTGAGAAAGGAACAATCCTCAGGCTGTGCCCTCCTTTGGGATGGGATTTTTGTCCCCAAATGATCAATCAGAAGAAAGTGAAAGGCTTTAGGAGGTGGCACTGGGGGCTGTGTCCCTGCCTGGCTCCTGTCTCCAGCAGATCCCACCATCCTGGAGCTCTGTCCCCTGCGAGGCTGGGGGATGGCAGCAGCTCCATCTCCCTCGGAGTGGCTTTGCTCGAGGCTGATGTCCCCAGAAAGGTGACAATGCCTGTAAAATCCTGATCATCTCTGCTCCCATCGGATGGGATGGGAGCCCCAGTCCCAGTCCCCAGAGGGCCTGTAATGGGGCTGGATGGGGTGGAACTGTGCCCCAAAAAGGGGCTGTGCCTCAAAACAGGGGCTGTACCCCAGAATGGGGCTGTACCAAATCATGGGGGCTGTATCCCAAAACAGGGGCTGTACCCCAGAATGGGGCTGTACCAAATCATGGGGGCTGTATCCCAAAACAGGGACTGTACTACAGAATGGGGCTGTACACAAACACGGGGGGTGTATCCCAAAACAGGGGCTGTGCCTTGGAACAGGGTCTGTACTCCAAAACAGGGGCTGTACCACAGCATGGGGCTGTATCCCAAAACAGGGGGTGTGCCCTGGAGCAGGGGCTGTATCCCAAAACAGGGGGGCTGTCCCCCAAAACAGGAACTGTACCCCAGAATGGAGCTGTACCAAATCATGGGGGCTGTATCCAAAAACAGTGGCTGTGCCCCAGAGCAGGGGTTGTACCCCAAAACAGGGACTGTACCCCAGCACGGAGTCTGTGCTCCCGTACGGGGTTCACCCACATATTAGGGCCTGTCCCCTATCACTGGGCCGATACACCCAATGCGGATCCCCCAACAGGCCCGTGCCCCACCCCAAGTCGCGACAGTGGCGCGATAACCCACAGCGGAGCCACATCCATCAGTGGGGCCGGAGCCTCCAGGTCACCCCAGAGCGAGTGCTGCGCCCCCCAGTCCTGCAGGGCACTGCGGCACCGCGGCCGCTCTGTCGCGATATCGCCGCTTGTCCCGACAGCGGCGCCGGGCAGCGCGGGGTTAACCGGAGCTGCCGTAAGCGCGCGGCGCTGCCGCAAAGCCGCGCGCCGCCCGCCGCTCGCTATCCCGAACGGCGCTACGCCAGCGCCGCTGCCCGCCACCTCGGCGCCGCTGCGTTGCGCCGCGCTCCGCCCGCGGCCGTATTCCGAAGCACGGTTGCGCCGCTGGCGCGCGGCGCGCACGGGCGCGGCGCGCCGTACGCCGTGGCGCAGCGGGCCGTACGCCGTTGGCGCAGCGGCGGAGGGGAGCGAGCGGGCCGGCGGGCGCCGCATGGGGGAGCGGCCGCGGGGCAGCGGCGCCGCCGCCCGGCGCTGAGGACCGCCGAGTAACACCGGGAAGCACCGGCGGGCGGCGGGGGCCCGGCCGCGGCTCCGCACGACCGCACTGGAGGGGCGGCCGGGCCGGGGCCGCCGCGGGGGGCGGCGGCAGGGCGGTGGCGGGAGAGGTGAGGGCCGGGAGACCCGGAGAGAGGAAGGGGCTCTGGGGCTCGCGGGGGTGCCGGGAGAGGCCCGGCTTGGCCTGGGGAGGTCGCCGGCTGGTGGGCTGAGGGGGGTCGATCTGCCGGGGGAGGGGGAGTGGGGTCGGTGGGATTCGGGTTGGGATCGGGGTGTGGGGGAGGCTTTGGGGTCGCTTTGGGGTTGGTCTGGGCTGGGGTCTGAGGGCCCAGGGCCGCCTCCCTCCGTTCCCTCCCGACCGTGCCTGTTTTGTAGCCCCGGGGAAGGGGTCCGAGCCCCCCAAGGCCCCCCGAGGCCGGGTGGGCGGCAGGGATGGGGTCGGATCCTCCCCGCTGTGTCCCCCCGGCCCGCACCCTGCCCCGGCCTGCCCGAGCCTCGCAGGATGTTGGCTCCTTTGTATGTGGCTTTCCTCTCTCCAGAGGGCTTGGGAAGTGTTTATTTGGGGAAAAGGACTGTGCTGAACCTGGTATTTAAAACGGCTTTTTTTTATTCAGCGAAGCGGGTGAGGATGAATGTGAGAAACGGGGAAAGTGCCCTCCCCCTCCTGCCCCCAGCAGACAGGAGCCGACTCGAGCTGTTCCTGAGGTTTGCAGATGAGGAGCAGCTCTGCCGGGGAGGCCTGTGGCTCCTGTCGCTGGCTGGCAGGAGGGAGCTGAGCCAGGGTTCTGGGTCTTGGATCTCGAGGTGCAAACAATGGGAAGTTGTGGGGACGGTCAGGGAGGTGCATTTTCTTTTGTGCGCTTGGGCAACATCAAGACTCGCCTTGTTTGGTGTATTTTGGAAGTTAAAAAGCAAAGTTTCACAAACCCCTTTCGAGTTGCCATGAGATTAGTTCATTCCAAACAGTTCAAGGTAGCCTGGACCCGGGTTGAAGGGTGTGTAAAACCTTTGGAAGTTACCTCCTTAACTAATCCATTTGTTTTCTTCCTGCACAACAAGTGGTTGGAGATGTGGGAGCGTGTTCTGAGGAGTGTGTGAGTTCACCTGCCAGCCAGGCTGCCCTGTCAGGCTGCCACACACACTGTGCCCCCATCTCCCCACGGCCAGCACATAGGTTTAAAAATTGGGCCTTATGTAACAGATTGGAGCAAACGTTTGGTGTTTGCCAGTGGTCTGACAAAGAATTGCTGCAAATTAGGGCAGGAGGCCTCCATGGGGAGCCTTCGCTGTGGCGGGATAGGCTTGGCTGCTGTGAGGAACTTGCCAAAGATTTGTTGGTTTTGTTTTAATTTGGTGCCTTGCAGATAGGGACGTTGTTTGGTCAGTGTTTTATCACTCCTGAGCACCTTTGGGGCGCTGGGAGGGTTTTGGTGCTGTTTGGTCTAATGCCAGCATGTTCAAGTCTGTGGGGACATGAGATCTAGGGTGTCCCCAGCCCTCTAGGGGGCTGTCCCTCAGCCTGGTGAGGTGGCTGCTCTCTTGTGCAGTAGGGTTTGATCTCCTGCTCGTTAGCTGACAGTTCTTTAAGGCCTTATAAATCACTTAAAAATCACTTGTATAGTTCCTTTGCCAAAGCAGCAGCCACCCCGCTTTGCTCCTGCACCCACGGGGTGCAGCTGGTGGTGGTTTGCAGGGCAGCCCTTGTGTCCAGCAGCTTCCCTGGGCACACTGGATGGAGCTGTGCGCTCTGCCCTTGCAGCCTGGTGTGTGCTGGCTGCTCTTGGTGCAGCTCCCGAGAGGAGGAACCGGGCCCTGGCAGCTCAGCAGGTTCCTGGGCGCTGCTCTCCGGAGCGCCTTCGCAGTGGCTCTTGTTTTGTATTCTGTGTCAGAGCTCCTGTGCAGCCCGGGTGTTGTCAAAACTGTTAATACGGGAGTGACTCAGCGGATCAATGGGAATGACATGAGGGTTGTGCTCATGGACAATCAGTATTTCCCCCCCTCCCTCCAGCCCCAGTGGGCTGGAAGACACAATGTCTGAGAGCAGCTGCCAATAAACATCTTTGCTGGACTCGGGTTTGGCTGTGCTCCGGAGCTGTCTCCCCCTGCCCACCCCCCTCTCCGTGGTTTTCCTGGCTCGGAGGAGCTGGGATGAGCTGTGCTGGAGCGGCTCTCCTGTGCTTTGGCTGCTCCCTCCAGGTGTGTGCCCAGCCCTCCATCCGGGGTGCTGCTGCAAGGCCCAGTCCCGGTGTGAGCCAGGGTGGGTAGGAAGCTGTTTATCTGTGCCTTCAGACAGGAACTGCAGCTCTACAGGCACTGAAGGCTTGGTGGGAGGGATAGGGGAACCTTGGGTGGGGAGCAATCCCTGGCGTGCTGTTGTGGGGTGTGCAGGGGAAGTGCAGCCCCCGGGGCTGGGGAGGAGATCCTCCCCTCACTCGGCAGGGCTGGGCACTGTGGGGTTTGCTACCAAGGGCAGTGGCCTCATTTGCCCTGTGCTGCTCCTGTGATTTCTGAGCTGCAGTCTGAGGAGTCAAACCTTCTTCCCTTGTAGTGCTGCTGAGCTGGGACAGACCCAGGTGCCAAGACAGGAGCTTCCTTCGTGTGTTTGCCACAGCTTTTTGCTGAGAACCCTTGGGAACAGCTCTGCCCACAGCCCTGTAATTGGGCTGTGACTGGGCAGACGTGGCTCGTTGTGGGTTCATTGGGAAGCTGTGAACCTGAGCCTCCCTCCTTGGCCCAGACGTGGTGTGACCTGGAATCTGCTTCAGTCTGGCTGTACCCTATGAACCAGGAGGGCAGGGAGGGAGAGCAGGTCCCAGCAGCTCTGGGGTTCTGTTGGAGAACAAGTCATCTTCCTGTTAAAAAAGCTGTGTGAATAGTTTTGGAGTTTCATGAGAAAGGCTGTTTCTACTTCCTGCTGGCCATCGGTGTCTCTGGCAGATCCGTTGCTGTAGAGGAGCAGCAGCTTTGCTTGTGAGGGAGGTGAAAAGGTGACTTTCTGCTGGGGCAGCTGAGTGTGGAGCATCAGAGCCCTCTGTCAGGCTCCCTGATTCACGTCAGCTGCCCTCTGTCTCCTGGGGAATTCTAAATCCCTGCCCAGGCTGTAGCCCCGCAGCCCTTCCTGTGGGCAGCCCCTCCCTTGCATGTTACATTGATGCATTATTCCTAATAACTGGCTTTGAAAAAGCAGCCTGTGCATCAGGAACTGGAGTGACAGGACAAGGAGGAATGGCTTCCCCCTGACCGAGGGCAGGCTTAAATGGGATATTGGGAAGAAATTCCTGGCTTTGAGAGTGCTGAGGCCCTGGCACAGGGTGCCCAGAACAGCTGTGGCTGCCCCTGGATCCCTGGAAGTGTCCAAGGCCAGGTTGGATCAAAGGATCACCCTGATCTAGTGCAAAGTGTCCCTGCCCATGGCAGGGGTGGAACTGGATGAGCTCTAAGGTCTCTTCCAACTCAAACCATTCTGTGATTCCATGGGGTATTCCAGCACATCCCAGTCTTGTGTATCCTACACTGTCAGGTGCCTGAGTGACACCCGTGGTGCTCAGAGCTGTGACCCCCTCCCCACTCACAGGCCCCCCAGCCTGGCTGTGGCAGGAGGGAGGGTGGTGCAGTGGCTGTAAAACCACAGGACATGTCTGTGCCTTCCGCTCGCTGTGCTCAGAGCATGGCAGAACATATCAGCAGCCACGATGAGCCCTGTGTGGTGGAGGAAATGGCTCTTCAGGTAAGCTGAAACTTCTGGGTAAGGCTTTGCAAGGTGTTTCAAAATGCTGTGTAGAGCAAGAAGTCAGTGATTTCATCCACCACCCACAGTAATAAGAGTTTGCTCCTGGAGTAGAGGAATTCGATTTGTTCTATAAAGACTTTAAGGTGACTTCTTTGGCTCCAGCGAGATGGTGGACAGAAGTTCACTGTGTGTCCAGGAAGATCTCCCAGTGCCTGTGGAGTCTGTGTTC
Source organism: Malurus cyaneus samueli (assembly GCA_009741485.1). Taxonomy (NCBI): domain Eukaryota; kingdom Metazoa; phylum Chordata; class Aves; order Passeriformes; family Maluridae; genus Malurus; species Malurus cyaneus. Next base: position 2,508,476 of record CM019235.1, on the reverse strand, counting down.
TGCTTGGAGGTTGGTGGCAGTGGCCTTTCCAAGCAATGCCCTGCTGACACCTGCCTTTCCCACTGTGTCAGGCACCCGGCACTTGAAATGTTGCAGCAGAAGCACCTCACTTGTAGGAAACACAGGACTTGAGGCTGGTTCAGCAGTGACAATAAAACCAAGTGCTCTCACAGTCCCATCTGTGCACTGAGATGATGACAGGCGGGAGGCCCAGAGTCCTGTCCAGCGAGGTGTGGCTGAGCTGACCCCAGGCTGGGGAAGGGTCCCTGTCCTGAGATCTGAGCTTAGCCCCAGTGTGAGCCATGAGGCAGCAGAAGCACATCCAGTGCTGTCTGGTGGGGCCCATGCTCTGCAAGAGAGCTGGGCAGTGCTGAGTGTTGTTTAGTGTCTGCAGGGCAGGGGTGGCAATAGGTTGGATGTGAGAGCAGGATTTGGGTTGAGCCAAGACACTGTTGCCTTGGAAATAAGGTGCTCATTGGCCTCCCAGGGTGCTGGAGACACTGATAATCTGGAGGAAAGGAGCGTTAATTTTTGAGTCATTCATTTTTACATGTCCACCAAGCAAAGAATGTCCTGTAGCCCTTTGTTACTTCTTGTTATGTAATGCTTTTTAATGAGGCAGGCCTGGCCTTTGCTTTCCCAGTGGTGAATGAGACAGTTGGCAGGTGATGCACAGGCTTTGTCACCCTGAGAGGGATATTCTTAAGTTAATAAACAGGTTTTAAGATTGAGCTTGAACTTGGGTTTTGTGAAGCTTTCCTTTGGAAGAGCTTTGCAGCCCTGCAGCTGAGCAGTTCTGTGCAGCAGGAGCAGTGCTGGGAGGGCTGTGGGGGTTCCCTGGGAGCACAGCCAAGTCTCTGGGGGTTCATTCCTCTTCCCAGGCTGGGGGCTGCAGAGTCTTGCTAAGAGGGGCTGCCTGGGTGTGGGTGGCTGAATGATGGTCTCGAAAAGGTCAGTGCAAATCTAATTTAAACCCGAACAGAGCTGTGTTTGTGCTACAAAAGCTCCATTCTTGCAGGCTCTGTCCTTGCCCAATGTTTTCAGGTAAAAAAATCTCACTGCTTTTGAGGTAGCGCCGAGGTACAAACAACAAAGCAAGAAACCCTTTTCTCTTATCCTTTTTTTAGCAGGGGCTGTTGGCAGTGATGAAGTTTATACTCTGCCTGGTTTCCCTGGTTTGATGTGGGAAGAGGATGGTGCTTTCCAGCACCTTCTGTGCCTTGTGTGTGGGCGAGGGGCAGGCTGAGGCTCTCCTGGAATCCCCCCGCCCCCAGCTCTGCCGATTCCTCTCATCCCGAAGGCGATAAAGTCTGGCTTTGCTGTTGCCAAGTGCAGGAAATATTAAGGAAGGAGTCGGGTGCTGGGAGCAGAGGTAGGGTCCCTGTGCTGAAAGGGCTGCCGGGAGCTGAGGAGCAGCAGTCGGCTCTGGGGGTTTGGGGTCTGTGTGCTGTGGGGTGAGTAGGTGTTGGTGCTGGTAGGGAAAGGCTGCTCTCTGCCTTGAGCTTCAGGAATTCCTGCTCAAACTTGCTGGAGCTCATCACTCTGTGGGCTTCGGCAGCTGGGGAAGGAATAGGAAGTGCTCGGAGCTTTGACATTTCCTCCCGGGTGACTTGCAGCTGGTTTTACATCCTTGCTGTTTTCAGAGGGGTGTCTGCCCCATCAGGATCTATCACTGAGCGGTTGGCAGAGCCCCCAGTAGATTCCCCAGCTTCAAGTGCCATGGTAGGTGTCTTGGGAAGGAATAAGAGGAATTCCAGCACAACAAACCGTCAGAGCTCTCCATCTCACCCAGCAGTGGGGGATGTTGCCAGGGAGCAGCTCTCCACTGCTTAGTCCCTCTCCTGCCTCCCAGGCCTGCTTGGAGCGAGCAGAGCTGAGCAAGGTGCTCCTGGGTATACTGGGTCCACAGGTGAGTGAAAGGGAAGCTCATCTAACACACCCCATGCTCAGTTTAGCAGGTTATAGAACAACCCTTGTGAGTGTGAGTTGGTGTGTAGCACATCTGTGCCATGTAACCTTTCTCTGGGTAACTGTTGTGCCATTTCCTGTGCAGCAGTGGGCAGACCCCTAGTGCTGGAGCAGACTCTGGTTCGGGGTGGTTTTGGCAGGGCACCTTGGGGTCTATCTGCACATGGAGCAGCCACTCTGCTCGGGCTTGGATCAGGAGCAATAAGGCATCAGAAGGCTGCTCTGGAGTGAGACAAACCTGGCTCTGCAAGGCTCTGGCTGCAGAGTCACAGCAGTAGCTCTGCCCCCTTTATCCATGTGGAAAATGCCCATGACATCCCAGAGCCTGAGCGCTGCCATGCTTCAGGTGTACTGACCTCAGTGCAGGTTTCTTTTTCCTCTTTGCTCTTCCCTCTCCTTTTTATTGTGCTGCCACCTCTGGCTGCTCGGGCTCCTACCTTGCTGGGATGTTTTCTTACAAGAGCCAGCATGTCCATGGGGACCTGGGCTGCCTGCAGAGCAGGAACAGCTTGGAGCATCTTCTTCATCCAAGAGCTGGGCATGGCTGGATGGAGAGGTGGGCACCTTGGGGAGTGCTGGTGGTTCAGCCAGAGGCAGGGAGGACAAGGTGTGCAAATGCCCTGGGTGGCACCCATGGTTCCCAGCAGGTCCTCTCTAGTGTCTCTCTGAGGATATATAATCACAGACCTGAAAACGAGACTCAGACTGATCCTGTGCCCGGTGCAGAGGATGCACTGCAGCAGCCTTGGCTGGGTGACAGCAGACACCCGAGGTGTGAGAAAGCACGAGCAGGGACAGTTCCCACTGCTGGTTGTGGTCCTGGCAGGGGACTTGCAGAGCCTGAAATCTGACTTCTCCCGGGAGAAGAGTGTAACTCTCAGTGCTTTGCTCCTATTTTTGTTCAGAGCCAGAAATCAAAGTCCAGAGCAGTGCTTCTCTGGCCAGAATCATTGAAAGGCACTTGCTGTTGTTTTAGGGCCAATATTTAACTTGTGCCTTCCATGAGGAATGCCTGTTAGACTCCAAATATTTGCCTTAAGGAAGAAGTTTGGGGGAAGAATGTCCAGTGCTGGCAGGAAAGCAGGAGGGGTTCAGGAAATGAGTTGAAGGCTGTGCATGTCCAGGTCTGTGTGGAACAGCCTGTGTTCCCTCTGGCACGGCCCTGGCAGGTACGAGGCAGCTCTGGCTGAGCCTCGGTGCGGGAATGGCCGGGAGGAAATGTTTGTGTGCTCCAGCGCTGGAGCACAGGGCGTGTCTGCTCCCACAGCCCCAGTCCTGCGCTGCCAAGGGGATTTAAAGGCATAGGCTTGGAGCTGCTCTGCAGCCGGGGCTGGTGTGGGCAGCCAGGCTGAACTTCCTGATAAAAGCAGCTTATCAGAAAAGAAATGCTCTGCTGCTTTGCCTTTGCTGTGGTCTGTGGTGGCAAGGGTTCATTAGCTGTGAAATCCTCTGCAGTGGATCCTGCTAATGGCAGGATTTCCCATTCCCTGGGCTGGCTTGATGAGGTGCTCATGGCTTGTCCTCACCTTTCAGTGTGATCCTTCACCTTTCTGTGTGATCCTTCTCGCAGTGTGCCCCGAACAGCTGGGTAAAGCCTGTCAGTCAGGGTTTTAGCTGCTTCTGGTTCAGTGCTGAGCTTGTCCAACGTTTCTGGGAGAGCAGCTGGACAGGGCTGATGTATGTCACAATTGGGGACAGGTTATGGTGCTATCATGGGCTGATTGTGGTGTGTGAGGACTCAGCGATGGAGAGGAGCCCGATCTTCCTCCCAGCCCCTCTCTGAGGACAGAGCAGGTTAGGAATTCTGGGTCTGGCTGGAAAGCCTGGGCTTCCTTAGCTCCATGGTAACCCTCTGCCCTGACTTGCCATTCTCTGTGCTGTTGATTGGATGCTTTTGGCTGTTTTATGCCTGGATACAGAGAGAACATGTTTCCTCTTGAAGCAAAACCAAAGGCACGCGGCTCTTTGCACGGGGAAGGCTTTGCTTGGGCTGCTGTGGGCAGATTCAGCACAGCTCTGAAAGGTTGAGAACTTCCTCGTGCCAGTGCAGCAAAGGGCTTGCAGGCAGCCCTCAGGCCCAGCCTGAAGAAGAGCCAAGCTCAGCCAGAGCATGGGTCTGCCTCTTAGTGACAGCTTTGGTGCTGGGGAAGCAAAGATGATTGAGGGCCCCATCCAGCTTGGAGGATAGTGGGATACTGGGCAGCTGTGGGAAGTCTTGGTCCCTTTCCATAATGAGAGTTGATGGGTTTAGGCCCACAAATTGGCTGTCTAATGAATGAGGGACCATGGGGAGCTGTATCCTCTCTGCAGGGCTTGAAGGAGGTGATGTGAACAAGAAACATGAGTAATCAACTCAAAATAAAAAGGAAAGGTTGGGGTTTTGGATGGAAGTGTGTACTAGAGAAGGGTGAACGTGTGTTGGCTGGGGTTTCTGGGACAAACCAGAGAAGTGAGAGCCCAGAATTGAGGGAGAAAGGACAGTCTGTTCGTGCAAATAATGTTCCAGGTATTAATAGCAGCAAGATGAAATGGGTCCTCCTGGGGGTGTATCCTGCATGTTTCTTCATTGGAACGATCCCTCTGATTTTATAAATTAAGCCCTTTGTGTAGGGTTGAAAGAGACAGGTGAGGAGAAGGGAGGAACCAGCGCGGTTACACTGGATGTACCTGTTTGTGAGAGCTTTTTGGATGAACCCTTAAAAAGTTTCCTTTCCCAGTGCACAGCAGCACCTCTTCAGCTGTAGCCAGTTGTATGCTCTGCCTGTTTCAGTCCTGGCCTTCTCATCCCCTGCAAAATACACGCAGATGGGGGATGAGGGAAGATGAGAAAAAATCCTTTGGAATGTACCTTTCTGATGTAGAGGTTGGTGCAAACCAGAGCGAGTCCTTAATCCACAAAGCTGTCCCAGCACTTAATAAAGGGTTGTGAGGCTGATCCTCAGCATGAGGGATGGAGGAGTGAAAAGATCCTGAACAGCTTGTGGTGTGACCGGGAATGGGATCTAGGTCTCTGGTCCCTGTGCTTTGAAGCTTTTCCCTCCCTGCAAGCCAGCAGACTGGGGTGCTTGCCTAAGCTTTAGGAATTTGTCCCAGTTAGTCTCCAGTTAGTTGGGAATCGCTGTTCTTATCTTTTTTTTTTTTCTCTGAGATCACAGATGCTTCCATGCCCATCTGTGAAATAAGCAGGTCGCTTCCATACCTTTGAGAGGTTGCAGGGAGAGCTGTAATGGATTGAGCTGCTGATGGTCCTGTAATGGAGGGGGTGGGAAGAGGAACGCCTCGTGGATCGTTTGCTGCTTCCCTGAAGATGCTGCTGGCTCTTGCACGGAAGCTGATGGATGTTGTCATGCCACAGAGCATCCCTCTGCCCCAGTTATTCTGCGGGAAAGATTAATTGCACCATATTCTCTTTCCTCCTCATGGTCTGGGCTGTGGGTCCTGCCTGTGACCCCGGAATGCTGTCCCTGCTGGGGTGGAGAGTTGGGAGCCAGGGGAGCAGCATGTGTGGCTCTGCAGCTGGGAACTGGTTCTGGTATGCCAGCACATGGAGTTTGACAAATCTTTGGAGAGAGGTTTCCCGGTGGGTTCCCCTGGATGCTTATCCTTCCCTCCCCCTTTTGTTCCCCCCAAATTCATAAGGTTTGGCAGCCATTTGAGGGGAAATGTGTGGGGCTTGGAGCAGTCTGGGGAAGAAAGCAGCGAGGAAAATGTGGGACAGCTCAGCTCTGCCACCCAGAAATGGAAACAGGCCTTGTCACCAGTGGGAATGGCTTCCCTTCCGCCCACCCTGCACTGGGACTCTCCAGGACAAAGAGCCTGCTCTGGAGCAAAGGGACTGGGCTGGGACAGAGCTGAGCTGGTGTTGTTCCCCCTTTCTGTGTGGCCCTAGGAGAGGTGGGGAAGTTGTGATTAACTGTGGTTTTGGTGATTGAAGAGAGAACTGCATCCAGACACCCCTTTTTCCCCCTTGCCTTGCCTCGCAAAAGGCCACCCCAGATCTGCCGGTGCAGCTGCTTCCTAACCTGGTTCTGTCAAGAGGATATGGGTTAAGGGAAAAAAAAAAAATCCTACAATTAAAAGTGTTTCTGCCAACCCAGATCCTGCTGACAGAAAAGGGGTTGGTAACGCTACACATGACAGGAGGCCAAGCAGATCTGTGCAGAGTGACAGTCCCCAGATGGCTGAGGAGCAGGGAACCCTGCTGGCACACAGCTCTCGCCATCGCAGTGCTCAGGCCTTTGGCAGCCGAGCTGGAATTGTTCTGAATCCGCTGAGTTGGAGTCTTTGTGGGTCTGTTTCCCCCTTGAAACTGGCTGGTGTGTGCGTGGCTCATTAAAAAAACCCTTCTGGAAGCCCTTTCCAGAGTACTCAACTCGCCCTTTGCCCCCATTCCCTGTAGGATGAGTGGCTATCCCACATCTTGGAGGTGGGAGATGGAGCTGTGGTTTTCATTCCTCCAGTGCTGCGTGTTGTCTCTGCCTCTTCCTCCCCTGGTCCCAGGCAGCCTTGTTGCTTGAGGTACTGAGCAAATCTTTGTTTTAGCTGTTGCCTGTGGGAAGTGATCACAGAATCCCTGAATCATTGAGGCTGGAAAAGACCCCTGAAATCGAGTCCAACCTATGCCTGATCCCCACTTTGTCACCCAGCCCAGAGCACTGTGTGCCACTGAGTCTTTCGTCCCTGGGCAGCCCCTTGCAATGTTTAACAAACCTTTTTCAGAAGAAATTCCTCCTGATACCCAGCCTGTATTGATGAAGGTGACAGGGAAAATCTGTCTGGTTTCTCAAAGTCACCCAGCTGGGCTTTGGCTCTCCTGCCAGGAGCTGGGTACTTTAGCACCAGCTTTGGCACCAGCACCACAGAATTCCCTGCCCCTCACTGGGCCTACCTGGAGCTGCTGGACTTATGCATGGCACCTTCTCCTGGCTGAACTTTGGATACCTTGCGAGTGTTCCCAGTGCCTCCCTCGCTCTACTCTGGGTTCTCTGGGTGGTACAGAACAGCTCACCCTCCTTCCCCAGTTGTTGGATTGTCACTCTCCTTTCCCACACCTCTATGGTGACAGTCCTGGAGTGGCACAGCTGGCTGGTGTCCCTCTATCCCCTGGCAGGAGGGCAGCAACTCTTCAGAGGTGGTGGCTGCCTGGGGTGGCTCTGGGAGGAGGAGAAGGAGGAGGGAAGTACTGGCTGCAGGCATCTTCTCTATCCACCTCCTGGAAATGTGAACCATGAAACAAATCTGAAACCAATCTGGCAATCGCCAGGGTCAGGCCTCTGACCCATTCCTGGGGCTGTGCCCGGTTACTGCCCTGTGCCAGGTTACTGCCCTGCCTGGAGAAGACACCTGTGGTCAGGGCCACCATCCCTGTAGGTGACCTTAGAGGACACAGCAGCCCTTGGGGACTGGGCTTTTCTGCCTCTTCTGCCACCAGTGTGCCATGTGGCAGTGTTGTGCCTCAGTTGCCCCTGCTGTAATGACACTTCCTCGATGATCTACTCTGAGCCAGCTGCTGCAAGGAGCACTGTAAGAGCTGGGGGTGCTTTGGTCTGGAAAGCCCCTGGAGCCTGTGACAAGGGACATCAGGAAGATAAGATGGCTAATGCTGCTGCTTGGATTGTTTCCCAGCTTGCTGCGAGGGAAGGAGGTGTGTGTCACCCAGGAGCCATGTGGTGTGGATGCCAGCACAGGAGAATGGATGGGATCTCTTCTGGGGTGTCCCATTTGGTGTGTCACGTACAGGATTTGAAATGGCAGCATCCACACCTGGTATCATCTGATCTCCCTGGTGGCCTGGACTCTCCTGGAACACAGGGGGTTTTCTTATGCATGGCTGCTCGGAAGGCTGTGGTTCAGATAAGGCAAAGCAGTCTGCTGTGGCCACGCAGCAGCTTGGGTAGTGGGGATGTCCTGCCCTCCAGAGATGGTGGTTTCCAGAAGAGTGAACGTCACTGTGTCCCTGGCACTGAAATTGTCAGGCTGGTGCAATGTGCTGATGGGATCCCTCAGGTTCCTTGTCTGTCCTCCTGTGCTGGGATTGCCCTGCTCCCTGTGCCTTGCTCAGGAGGGGCTGTGCCAGGATAGGATCCCCCTGTTCTCTGTACCTTGCACACAAGGAGACCATGCTGATCGAGTGGAGGGAGTGGTTTTGCTCATTCTGTGACTGCTTAGAGGCTGCACGGAAGGAAAATGGAGCCACTTCTCTGCTAAATTTTGTTCTCCTGCTCCTTGAAAATTGGGAGTGAGCTGGGATACCCTGGGTTGTTCAATGATGTTCAGCCATTTGTGCTGTGGGGAGGCCTATGGTGTGAGTGTCTGGGGGCAGCAGTGTTGTTCTCAGTGTCCTGCTCCTGAGATTATTTAGGAACTTCTTCCAAAGGGAAGGAACAGGTCCTGAGTGTGTCACTGTGGTGTCCCACTCTGTGGGGAGGAGAGTGCCAGGCTCACCTGTGCTGCCTTTCAGTCAAGTTCCTCTGTGGGGAGGGAATCTCTTCCAGGTGGATGAAAGGTTTTCAGACCCAGCTTGGGCTTGGAGGAGGAAAGGAAAGGAAGGGAAGGGAGACAACGCTCATCCAGGAATTTGCTTTTGTTGTGGGAAAGGTGTTGGGAAACATCTGTTATCCTTTGTAGAGCAAAGGTTGATCCCCTCACCCTGAATTCAGCAGATCCTTCACAAGGCTGGAAGGAGCACATACGGGATTTGAGGCTGTGGGATCTCTGAGGACATTCTTGAATGTGATGAATTAGTTTTTCCTCTGTTCCTGCACGTCTCCCACCACTCGACAGCAGTCCCTTGGATGGCCCCGTGTCCTCCCTGCTGCTGCACCCACCTGTGGAAGCAGGGCTGTCCCACAAGGAGCTCTCCCACGGCGTGTGGGGGGACATCTCACCCCGTGCTATGCTCAGACCCTCTGACTCACCAAAACGCCTCTGCCTGGGCTTCCTCTCATCCTGCTGTGCCGAGGATGGATCATCCCGTGGGCAGTGTCCCCCTCCAGAGATGCCCACGATGCCAGCGCAGAGGCTCCCACCGGAGAGGGGGTGGATGGGAGGCAGGGCTGGCAGGGGAGAACAGAGTTCCCCCAGGGACCCCCATGGGACAGAGCAGCCATAGCTCAGGGTCAGGGGCTGCAGGGGTCCCTGCATCGCTGTCTGAGAGCTGCTCTTACTTTCCCATGCGTGGGAATTGATAGATGAGTTGATAAAGCTGTGTCAGCAGGGAGCTGTTGAGTCATGCACTGGCTGCACTGATGGATGAGGGTCCAGGGCTGCCTGACACAGGTGAGGGCTCACTCTGGAGCTTGTGGCAGGGAGTGACGGTGACAGTGGCATTGCTGCCTCTCCTGGGGCGTTCTCTCCTGTGAGGATGGCTGCTCTCATGTCCTGCTCAGTTTCTGTCCTCAGGGGCCTGTGGCTGCATAAAGAAGGAAACTTTTGCTCCAGAGCCTTCTCAGCAGGCTGTAGTGGAGACTGTGCACCCTGCTCTGCTGTCAGTGGGTGAAGTGATGGCACTGTGCGCAGTGTTATGTGTGTGATGAGGCTTTGTGGTGGCTTTGTGGTGATGTTTGGGCTGTCCCAGGGCACCTTCCCATCCCCCTGCTTTGGTGGGAAGAACTGGTTTCATGGACTGGCATCCAGAGCTCTCCGGGAGTTTGCTGTTTCAACCATCCGACTTGGCACTAATGTTTAAATACAAGTGTGTGTGCGCTCTTGTTCATTACTAAAAATTCAAGGGAGGGAGGGAGGGAAGACCCTGAAGTTTAACAACGAGCAGTGCAGAGCGGCCTGGATGGGAGGCTGGGAAATGAGCCCATTCCGGTGTGCTGGGAAGCAGAGGGTCACTTGCCAATCCAGCTGCCCCCTGCCCTCGTAAGTGTGTTGGCAGTGCCAGTTCTCTGCTGTTCTCCGAGGGTCCCTGTGCCCACTGGCTCCAGGAGATGCCAAGCAGGTGGGCTCAGGATCAGCTCATAGGTGGGCAGGTTGTGGCTCACAGCTGCTGCAGCGTTCCCCTCTCTGCTTTGCTGGGCCATTGGTGTGTTCCTCTGAATATTCCTTCTGCTGCTGCCTGCATTTGTACCTGCTGTTCCTCTGGGCTCGCTGTCAAATCCTCTTGCAGCAGGTTGTCCCTAAGCCTTGTCCTTCAGCTGGGCTTACCCTGCAGTCTGTGCCCAGAGCTCTCTGGAGCCGGGGTAGCTCTTGGCTGCATGGCCATGGCTGCAAAGGAAAGGTGCAGCACATCTGTGGCTGCAGTGGAGGTGGGGAGAGAGCTGTTCTCCCTGGGAAACTGATGGCAGCTCTTCTTCCACATCCATTCCCGTGCATGCTGTCGGAAGTGCATTAAGATCCCTTGTCGAGGGAAAGGCGAGCAGCGCTTCATCTTGTTTTTATGAAAAGGGTTGGCTTTGGAGGGTGTGGGAGTACTCAGGGACAGGGCTGGGGAAGTAGCATGCTGGTAGAGATGGTCTTAACCTTATTTCAGGGCTACAGCAGCGCAGGAGGAGGTGTTCCAGCCTCAGATGGAAATGGAAGCTGTTGTTCCCAGCTGCTGGGTGAAAACTATCTATTTGTCTAGAAGCCTGTTTTTCCCCACTGCCTGGTGACTGCAAAGCAGGCTGTGAGCTCTGGAGAGGGGAGGGGTAGAAGGGGAATTGCCTGCTCAGAAATCTGACATGTGGACACCGTGCTTCTCTGCCTGGTTCTTGTGGCCTGGCACAGGGGCCATCGTGGCCAGGCTGGCAATGTGGGTTACGCTAGTGATGAAATTTGTGTGTTTGTGGCATATGTAGGATCATCCCTTCCACAGAAAGCTTTTGCAGGGGAGTCTTACAGCTGCCCCTTGAACCTGGAGTTAAATCTGCTCTCGAAACTTCCGTGGAGCTGGGGATGGAGAGGGCTCAGCAATGTCTGTTCCAGACAGGCTTGTGCAGCTCCCATTTCTCATCAGCCATCAGGATTCCCATGGTCCTGCAGGACAGACAGGCACTTGGAGCACACTTGGATCTGGCCTTGTTCGACCTCCCAGGGAAGTAAAAAGGTGCCTGAGCTGTCAAGGTTTTGGTTTTTTTTCCCACAGTGTCCAGTGGCAGAGGTTGAGGTACGGGATAGGGCTGCCTGCCCTGAAGGTGCTGTGGGCTCTGTGCTCAGCAGCTGTGGGAGCAGCAGCTCTCCTTGGGCTTCTCTGTTTCCCAGGGCATAGCTGTGATTCAGTGATTTGGGACACAGACAGTGCTTTGGAGACCCTCTTGCAGGCAAAGCCCGTTTTGTGGAGAGCGACCAGGCATGAAAGCAAAGCTCAGATTTTGCAGGAGTTGAGCACTGGAGACCTGCCCTTTCCCAGTGTGTCAGTCTGATCTGTCTGGGTTGTTCTGCTTTGAAACTTCTCCGGTTTGGTGTTGGTTGTGCAGCTGAGTTTCTGGGCATGAGTTGATTAAATAGCAATGTTGGGTCTTGACCAGTAAGAAAACCTTTGCAGGCTCCTTCCCAAGATGAACATGCCTGATAATGAAATCCGTGCAAGAACTGGGCAGGATGGAACTGGTTGGAAAATGTAAATGTATGGGTGGGGGGACCAGGAGAAGCAGAAGGCATGGGACTGGTAAACAGCTTCATGCTGGCCAGCTACTGTGGACTTTCGGAAAGCAGCTGGTTCCTCTGCAGCTCGGTTTTTCAGCAGCAGCATGGATTTAATTAGTATCTGGTGTCTCCCTGGAGCTTGCTGCATTGGGAAGGTATTGTCTCATTTAAATGGAAAACCCCATGGCAGAACCGATAAACACGGTGCATGTGAGGGGCTGAGGGCTGGGACCACTGGGTTGAGGCAGTGGCTGTGTGAGAAATGCCTCAGTGGATCCAGCTCCTGCCGTGGCGAGCAGGGGCTCGAGAGGCAGCGTCACTTCTTGGCCGGGGTGGCCGCGCGTGTCCTGCGGAAACGCCGCACAGATGGGAAGGGACGAAGCTCTGGGAGCTGGACTCTCCTGTCCTTTTAAGGTCTCCCAGCCACAGACTCAGCTTTGTCCATAATGAACTTCCTTTCTTCCAGTGCTGCTAACTCTGCCTCTGTAAAACCGAAACCACTTTGACATCCTAATTGGTTTTTTCTGCGCTAAACTGGTGAGACAGATCCTGCAGAATTGCTGCACGGGCAGAAAGCAAACCTGTGCCATTGTTGTTCAGGAGGAGGTTTCCTGCTCTGGTTACCTGTCTGCTACCTGTGCCCTTCCTCTTACGGTGACAGCAAAGCAAGTTGTGGTTCTGCAGACAGGACCTGTGCCATGTGAGTAGGGACATCAGAGTGACATTGGCATGAGCAGTGGGGCAGCAGGCTGGAGCTGGGTCATTTGCTCATCTTGACATCTCCCAGCTCCATGCCAGAACTTCTGGCCCATCAGCGCCAAGGGCAGCTGTTGCTGGTCGTTGAGAAGGGATTCTGGAGTGGAAGGTGTTGGTAACATCCCAGAGGCAGGGTTGGATGGGAAAGTGGGAATCAGGTACCAATTTTTTCCTGACTCCCTCCTGCACCCAGGGGTTTTGCATTCCCACCACCCTGCAGTGCTTCAGTGCTGCTTTTTCCATGCAGTGGATCCAGCATGGGGACCATGGGACCTGGCCAAGAACTGGGAAATGGCTGCCCTTGGGCTTTGTTGGGTAAAATCATATCAGAAAAAGCATAAATGAAAACGCAGACACCTTTTGTGGGATCATTAGGGTCAACCAAAAAGCTGCTTCCTTTCAAGTCATTTCTCATAGGGCTTCAGTGTGTTTTCTGTTTATGAATTCTGCAGCTGGAAGTTTAAATTTGTGCCTGATGAGCCCGAAAAGGTGAATCAGCTCTCTTGGGCACTTGGTTCGGGGATGGGTTTGTCTGACTTGGGCTGGATTTGTTATTTTTAGTTTTCAGATCTGGACTTATTTTAGCATGTGTGTATTTACTGTTATTATTTTTCTTAGAAAAGTATTTTCAGCTTTTTGCTTGGTTCGTGTGCTGCTGCTGAAATTTCCATTGTGGTATTTTGGGCTCCTTGGTGGAGCCCATTTAATATTTTCCATCCAGGTGTAGCTGCTTTGGATGGGGATCCAAGGAAAAGAGTGAAATTCTGCACTGGGCTGGGAGTGAACTGGCAACTCACTGGCAGCAGGAGTGGACATGCTTCTTTTGGGTTTTTTTTTTGTGGCTGCTAAGAGATGTAGAAGTGTTCGTACTCTACAGGCTGGTTTCAAAAATAAGAGGATCTGGGTTGTTCTGAATTTGGATGTTGAGGATTTGAGTTCTGAATTTGGACTGTCCAAAGCACATTGATTTCATTTCTGCTCATATGAGCCGGGAGCAAATGTTCAACAGTCCCACTCCTGTTGTTTGAAGAGGGGCCTGGTTCCTCCTTAGATATTTTTGGGTGCAAAATGATTCCTGCTGAGCTGCTGCTGGAAAGCTGACACTGTGCACACACATCCTGCTGCGGGACAGGGATTCTCCTAATCCACCCTGATCTGTGGTGTGAGCAGTGAGGCTTTGGGGTGAAATTCTCCGGGTGCTGCACCAGGGGCGTTCTGGCATGTGGCTTGTACAGCCCATCCATGCTCATCTCGAAACCAGGAAATTTCTTGGTTTAAGATCTCACCAGCATCGGGAATTCACACCAGCTCTTGAGTGGTGCCTTGCGGTTCTGTTGGAAACTGAAAACTCTGTGCTGCTGGTGGTTTGCCCCCATTTTTTACTTCTCATTTAATTTCATTATGTTTAGAGAAGTGTTTTGGTTTTGCTTCCACTCCCTTTAGGAGCCCTTTCTTGGGGGGACGCTGTCCCCTCTCCGAGTCCGTGGGCACACCCATCTTATGGGCAGCAGGAGTCTGGGGTGCTTGGGGACCATCATGAATGCTACTGGAGTTTGAGGAATGGCTGAGATTTTGCTTTTAATGCAGCCTGATGGTTTTGAATGTTACCTGGTGTCCTTTAGAGATCTCTGGGGAAACATTCACAAATCATTATTGAGTGTGTGTTGTGAGAATCTGTTTGTAGGTGAGACTCCGAGGTGGGAAGCAGGACCCCCCTTCAGCAGAAGCATTTCCCTGCTGCCTTGTTGAAACTCTGCTCTTCTCATTGTTACAGCGGGAATGGTGTGGCACAGACAATAAAAAAAAAAATTGAAAATTCATAGGAATCCATTAAAAAGCCATATTTGGGTTCAGAGGCTGGGAGAAAATAACTTTGAAACAATTTGGAGCTTGATTTGTTGTAGATTAAGAGCTGACCAGAGTTCACAGTGTCATAAAGGTCTCCTGGGGAAGGGAATAGCCAGTAACAAGAGAACATTTCTAATTTAGAGAAAACTTTAATAGACATGAGAGCTGGTAGCGGAAGCCAGAAAGAAAAATCCATCTTCTTCACAGCACAGCTTAACTCTTGGGAAAACAACAAATGCTTATTATTTTTTAAATTATTTTTTTTTTAAATCCTGGTGTTTTTGTGACTTGGACCTTTTTTTGGACATGACTGAGAGCCATGGATGGTTATCTGGGTGAAGCCCTGAGGTGTTGGGGCTGTGCTGGGAGCAGGGAGCTCCTGCACATGGTAACTGCTTCAGTGTTTGACAGACTCTGCACGCTTCTGCCTCCTTGGCTGAAATCATTTCTGTTTGTTCCGTGTTACCGGTGTGGCTGGAGGTGATGCTGTGCCCGGTTGTTTGCTCTCAGAATGGATTTATGTTTTAAATTCCGGTGCTGGGAGCTCTGTTGGCTGTGTCCATACCCAGGGAGGGCAGAGCCTGGCTGGAGATGCCAGGAGTGCCCTGTGCCCACTGCTCTGGGAGCTGGGTGGGATCCTCTCCCCTCACGGACACACCGTGCTCTCAGTAAAGAGCTGGGAAGCCAGGAAGGGAGGGGAGCTTTGGAACAAGGATGCTGGGATCATGTTGGATTAAAAGCTTTGCTGCCACAGTTCAGGGTTTTTGTGGGTTAGTTGTTTCTGGGTTTTTTTTTCTCCTGAACACTAGAAGAAATTCTAGTGGAAACATTAACCTTGGCTTTCTTCTTGTCTTTTTTTTTCAAGAGCCTGAATGGAAAAAAATCATGTTTTGGACAAAACTGTCCATGCAGATTTCTTAATTGTAAATATTGGGGGGCCAAAGCGAAACCCCGCTGTTTGTTTTGCTGAGGAGGGAAAGCAGCCAGCACTGTCAGTTCTTCAAACACTCCTGGCGCAGTGGCCATGGTGACAGAGCTGTGTCTGCCGTGTCACCGATGACTCAGCCTGGTGGCACCGCAAGGATGAGCGGGGTCCGTGTTGGGGGATGAGGGAGCGGGCAGGGAGGTGGGCTTTTGGCTGCTCTGTGGCACCAGCAGTGTGTGGGGATCCAAGCAGTGGATTTGTGACCATTGGGTGTTCCCTGGCATTGGTCACTGCCCCTGTGTGTGCCCTGTGTGGGGGCAGCAGCAGCACAGCTGGGGTGGGTGGGTGTCATGGGATGGTTCCTGTTCGCTGGGGCAGCTCCTTTCAGTTGTGGAGTTCAGTTCAGTTCTTGTGTCTGCAGATGCCTTGGAGCGGGCAGTGGGGCTTGCTGAGCTCTCAGCCCCATTCCAAAGCTGAAAAAGAGCCAAACACCCCTCCAGGAACCTCAAATGGACCAGGCTGATGCAGGGAAGTTATCCCGGTGTCACAGCAGGATGTGAAGGGCCAGGGACTCAGTACACGCCCAGATCACAGGGAGGGGGTGGCAGAGCCAAGAGCTCTCAAATCCCTGCGGCTGAGCCACGAGGCTCCCCGGGCTCCCTCTCCAAACGCGCTGCACGTTCCACCGGGTTCCCCGGTGGCTCTGCATCAGCAGTTAAGTAACAAACTATTTAACAAGAGCTTCCTGTTGTGCTGACACCAACACCAACGTACAAAGGAGCGAGCGGAGTAAACAGAGCTGTGCTGGCTCCCGCCTCGCTGGAGGCTGGGAAAGGCACAGGAGATCAGGATAGCCTGGATGCCATCAAACCTGACCTGCTGGGCTGGGGATGGTGGGCTTGTGGCTGCACATGGCAGAAACTGCTGGCAAAGTGGCTGCTGCCAGGATTGCCTGGTTTTTATGGGGATTTCTAGGATGGATAAAGGTCACTTCACCCCTTATCTGCTGCTCCAGCTCCTCTGCAGACAAAGTGTTCGGAGCAGCGCAGCCCATCCTCCATCCTGACAGGGTGGGCACAGCTCTCCTATGCCATGGCTGGTGAGATGCTCACATCCAGAAATCCCTTCTCCACCAGATTCCTGGAGTACTCAGTCAGAGCACTGAAACTCCTGTTTTCCTGCGGGATCCAGAGGAAATGGGGTCAGAACAAGCGAGTCTTCCTTTGCCATAAGGAATGTTCTGGTGCCCTGGTAGGTTTGCTCTAATCTCCCATGACTGGAGCTGTCACTGGTGTGAGTTCAAGGGGGAGTGAGCTCCTGGTGCAGCACAGCCCCACTGCCTCTCCAGTCCAAGGAGGAAACTTCCCTGTGTTCCCTGTGGGGTCAGGATGAGTTTTCTCCAAACAGCACATCCCATGGACCTGCATCCCAGTCTCTTCAGCTGCTGTGCCTGGCTCGGAGGAGAGGTGTGTGTCCAGAGCTGAAGGAAGCTCAGGAGATTTCTCTGGAGCCTGTTGGATGGTCACTTGGTGGATAATGGTCTGGATGTCACACTAGAAGTGATGGCTCGATGTCCAAGTGGGTACCAGTGACAAATGGTGTCCTCAGGGGTCAGTACTGGGAGCAGTGGTGTATTCCATCTCTGCTCTCCCACGGACAGTGGGACTGAGGGCACCCACAGCAAGTTTACTGGTGACAGAGCTGTGTGCAGCGGTCACACACTGGAGGGAAGGGATGGGCCATGCACAGGGACCTGGACAGGATGGAGAGGTGGGATTGTGACAAACTCAAGAAGTTCAACAAGGCCAAGGGCAAGGTCCTGCCATGGCTTGGGACAACCCCAAGCACAAATACAGGCTGAGTAGAGAATGGCTGGAGATAGCCCTGGGGAGAAAGATTTGGGATCTTTGATGGATGAGAAGTTTGACGTGACCCAGCCCTGTTCTGGCAGCCCCTTTGGCCATACCCACTGCAGGGTTCCCATGGGCAGCCTGGTGGAGCTTTCCATGAGCCCCTGATGTGGGAAACCTCCCTCCCTTCTCTGTCACGAGTGGGGCTGGCTGAGGCTCTGCAGGCTCCAACATGTATTTAACAACAAACCCTTGCAGACATCATCTGGGACCGTCTGCAGCTCGCTCTGAAGATGTTTTAAGGCTTTGCTTTGTTTTAAGACTTTTGATCTCCCTGTAAGCTGAGCCTCTTCAACTTTTAGAATTTACTGGGATTTGGTTTCAGCTGTGTAAGGCCACTGGTTGCTTTTTGGTCTGGATTTTTGCATTGGGAGCCAGCTGATGGGTCATCCTTTGGGACATCGGGGTATTTGTGATTATTTTTAGCCTTTAATTGGCAGTGATCTGTACTTGGAGCTGCAGAGTGTCAAGGGCTTTTCTCTTTGTGCTCTCAAGAAGCTTTCCTTTCTCTTTCATCTGGATGCAGCTGTGTTTCCCTTCAGCTCACAGAGTACAGAGTACATGGGGAAACCAGCTCTGAGGAGCATCCCCAAAGCTGCTGGGGATCAGGGAGCAGCACCCGGGGATGCTGGCTGCTCCAGGACACCTGGGCCCTGCTCCCAGCAGCACCACAGACCTCCTCCCTGCCCTTCACCGGCCACTTCCCTGCTCCAGGCCGCTATTTTTTCCTCTTCTTCCCCTCTTTTGTCTTGCCCCGTTTAGCTGTAACCTCCTTCGGGCAGGAACACGGTGTGTGTGTTCATATAAAGGGCTGAGAACAATGTGCCCCAGATGGTTTGTACAAGTGCCTCCTCGGCAGCCACGGCGTTTCATTCTACAGGGAAGAAATTCTTAAAAATACGACTCTTCAGCATCTTATACTTGCAAATGTGGGCAGGAACTTCCCGAGCCTTGATATTTTGGTCCAAATCACAGAGACAAGGGGTAGCACTAGAATTGCAGCTTTTCTTATTTTAAGATAAAAAACAACTCCCCCCAACCCCAATTCCCCTTTTCTCACCCTTACGTCTGCAGAGAAAAACTTGTAAATGTGACTGGAGCAACCCTGACCTGCTTAAAACCAGATGGCAAAGAAAAAAGGACCCGATATTTCAACAAAAGCGCCATGAACTCCCTTTTTGGGTATCCAGGGTGTGTGGGCTTGCCCCCTTTTAATGGCACTTTTGGTGTTTCTGAGGTTCTGGTTTGGGGGTGCTCAGGCACTTGCCTGTAGTTTGTTTCCCTTCCAGGATCCCTGGCTCGGGAGCGCTGCCACTGCAAACACCACAGGGCAGTGCTTATTTGCTTTAAGACCACAGCTTGCTTTGGAATTTCTTCTGCCAAACTTCAAGCCAATTCTCTTTTTTTTTTCTTCCTTATTCGTCCCCCTCCCTCCTAAAGAGAGAAACAAGTTTTCTTAGTCTCATCTTGCATCAGATTTGATCCCAGGCCAACAAATCCAGCCTAGAAGGTGCTTTCCTGAGGCTGCTTGCCTTGCTGTGACCTTTTGGGTGAGGATTCCTGTACAAAATGGAACGATGTGATATCAGTTTTATCCAGGGAATCTTCCCCCGTGGTGCTGCTGCCTGGGGGAGGATGGGTCAGGTCTGGGTCCCTGTTTCCCATCCAAAGGCTGCTGTGTTTTAACAAACACAGGTTTTGTTTGCTCCAGAGCAGTGGGGAGTCCTGGGATTTTACCAGAAGTTTCTGTTTCTAATTAGGTTGTTCTCAATTTTAAAGGCCAGTGATCCCTTTATGGCACGGGGTGGAAAACCTGAGCAGTCACTGACACTGCACAGAGGTGGGTCCTGCTTTTGTCCTGAGATTCAGGGAGCCTCTCTGTCTCCTTGGCACTGCTGGGATGAGCAAATAAATCCCTCCCAGCCCTTGGCTCATCGCTGGGGAGGCTGGTGGGCAGAGTGTGAGGGAGCATCCCTTGCCCTGGCCTGACTCACATGGCTGCGGTTCGGTGACTTCCTGCTGCTCCAGCTTTGGGAAAGGGGGAATTGCAGCGTGGCAGCCCCAGCTTGGGGGGCTGGGCTGTGGCCCTGCTGGGTGTCAGTCTGGCCTAGATGTTTGAAATTGGGGTTTGGAGCTGGGCCCCCCCAGGCAGGACCAGAGTCGTGCTGTGCTGCTCCCTGCGTTTGTCTGGGCTGGGAGAAGGCAGCCCAGTCTCCCCGTGCTCGCAGGAAACGGGATTTAATTTTTCCCTTCTGTCTCACTTCATTGTCTGAAATTCCCTCGCAGAGGCTGGCCCATAACTCTTCAAAGAAAATAATCCCAAGCGCCGGGGCTGGAGCTCCCTCGGCTCTGGCTGTCGGCCGCCTGACTCTGTGCAAACAGTCTGGGCCTGGAATCCCCTGGGACTGAGCATAAAGGTCTGATTGAGAATGAAAACAGGTTATGGAGCAGCAGGGCCTGGGCAGCAGCGGCTGCTCCCCTTTCCCAGTGTCCAGGGAAAGCAGCTCCTGGAGAGCTGGCCGCTCTGGGAGCCGGGAGGCCGTGGGGGAATGGCTCTTGACGTCCAGCGGAGGTGGGAGAAGCATGAGGAGGTCGGGAGGGCAGCACCATGTGCCGAATCCCGAGCGGAAATCATTGGGGGAGCGAAGAATGAGCAGGATGTCACGTGTGGGCCGTGCGCGCTCGGGCCGGGGCAGAACAAAGCGCAGGGAAGCCCTGCTCCTGCCGCTCCCACCCCGCTTCCTGCTGGTACCGCCGGCCTGCGGGGGGAAGGGAGCACAGGGGCACCAGCCAGCCCGTGGCTGCCCACCTTTGGGACAGCTGGAAGGCACCGTGTGCCTCAGTTTCCCTCAGCAGAGCTGTGTGGGTGCCCGGGTGTTGGTGTGCTGGGGGTGGCCTTGGAGGGCCGGGCTGCTGTGCCCTGGGGATGCTCTGGAAGTGTTGGAGGGAGGCTGGAGATTCTCCCATCCCGCAGGAAAGCCCTGCTCCACAGTGCTTGGAACAGGCAGGTCCCACAGGTGGGACCCCAGCACTCTGCACCTTTGGAGCAGCTGTGGTGCCTACAGAGCAGTGGCAGTGTGCCAGGATGCTGTGGAGAGTGAGGATTCCGTGTCAGGAGAGGGCTGGGAACAGTCCCAGGGAGCAGCTCCCCTGCCCCTCGACCCTTCCCTGGCCAGTCCTTCCCCCTGCTGAGCTCTGCCTTTGGTGTCTTTTTCTCTCTGTTGCTCTTAGAGCTCCCACGTTTCCCTCCGTGCACCCTTGAGCACAAGAAGCTTTTTTTTTTTTTGTTATTAATAGCTATCGGGAGCCAGTAAAAAGTTTTACGGGGTTTGGCCAAGCGTCAGCCCGTGCAGCGTGTTCATTTCCTGGAGCCGAGCACTGGAGAGGGGGGGTTGGCTTGGATAACCCGCTAGGAGAATGGGAGCCTGCAGCACTGGGGGCTCTTGGGGGGCTTGAGTGGTGTCCCAGGGGCCTGGAGAGGAGCAGAGGAACGGGGGGAAGAGGGGACGATAAGGAAGGGTGGGAGGCTGGCAAGGATCAAGCTAGGAGCTAAACCAGAATGGGGAGAAAGGGAGATGTGTGGAATCTCTCATGTGTGCATCCAGCTCCTGCTGACTCTCTCTGTCCTAACCATCCTTCCTGCCTCCCACACCGGTGTCCCTGTGAGGAGGGACCCAGCCTGACCTTCCCCCAGGGCAGGGGGAACAGGAGCACCACTCTGCTGCAGTGCTGGAGGGATGGAGGGCACAGCTTTTGCTTGGGAACCTGGTTCCTTGAACATGGAGGTGCTCAATGTTTTTTTCATCTCAGCCTTGTCTCCAGAAAGGAGCAAGGGGCTGCTCTGGCCTCGATGTTGGGCTGTTGTACCCACGTGAGCACAGGGATGTGTGTGGAGCCGGTGTCATGGAATTGTGGAATAGTTTGGGTTGCAGGGACCCTTAAAGATCATCTTGTGCAGCCCCTGCTCTGATCAGGGCTCTGCAAACACAAAGGCCCTCCCTGGTTCGGTGGGGCTGAGTTGAGTCCTACCTGTTTGTGGACCCAAGGGGGACCCAAATAACCCCAGCAGCAGCCTCACTGGGAGGCCGTGGGAGCACACAAGGCAGGCAGCATGCTGCACCCCTGAGCAAACAAGCTCCCATGGCCCTCAGTGGCTCTGGCAAATGTCACAGCATTGGCCTGGCCTGCCGCCAAGGGACCTCGCTCCCAGCTTTGCAATTCAAATCCAGGTTGGTTGATAAGGGCAGAGGAAGAGGCAGTGGGGTGTTAGTAAGTTCCTGTTGGCCAGTGGCTGTGTTCCCCCAGCCCAGGTGGGCTGTGCTGGGAGCCCTGAGTGTGGCAATTCTACAGACACTGTGTCCTGAGCAGTGCCACTGGCACAGGACCCCGGTCCACCACAGCAGGGGCCAGTGCTGGAGAGGGAAGTGCTCACACTCTGCTAGTCCTGGATCCACAGGGATGCCCTCAGCCAGGGGAACATCCTTTCCACTCCATGTGAAGCCCCTCAGCTGGCATGGTGTGCCCATAATGTGTGGTTCACATGTGTCCTCTCAGAGTCCCTGGCTGGTGCCTCCAGAGGCTGCCAGCAGCGCTTCCCCATGGGGACAGTTTTGTCCCCACGTCACTCTCAGCTGCCTCCAACATGGAGACACTCATTTCACCTCTGGCTGACCAAGCTTTCTTTAAATTAATTCGTTTATTTATTTAAACCAGCATCTTGGACACGGGGCACTCTGTGATGATCTTGATATTTATCCCAGCTTCTCCCACCCTTCACCAGCAGCACTGTTGTTATTGTGGGAACAATATTGTGGGAATTATCTGTGATGCAGGGAAGGTTCTGGAGGGACTCTGCAGAGCTGGGGGCAGGAGCTTGCATCCCACAACCTTCTGTTATCCTCTGCCTCCTCGTACTGATCTTCTCCCTCTCCTTTTCCACAGCTGGGAGACGGAGGAGCTGCGCTGGGAGGACCCTGTCCGCAGGATGTTCTCTCCACCAAAGAACTCCCTGTGAGCGGCGATGATGACAGTCCCGGCGGGACTTCGGGAAGCACTAACATTTCAGTAGCCCAGCACCCGTGGACGGCCTCTTACCCCTCCTTCTCCAGACCCCGCCCTCCCACCGCTCACCGGGATGGTGTATTAACCAAGAGGAACCCTGCTTCTTTCCTCCTCACCCTTCCATTTTCGGCAGCTCTGGGATTTGTATGGCAGCAGCGTAACCGTGGAGAGGCCGGGGTATCACAAACTTATGGATTTTGATAAGAGAGGAGGGAAAGGGGAGCTGGAGGAAGGTAAAAGGATGTCCAAGACAGGTGGAGGAAGGAGTGGTCATGGAGGCCGGGGTGCTGGAACCAACTCGGGAGTCTTAATGGTGGGTCCCAACTTCCGTGTCGGCAAGAAGATTGGATGCGGCAATTTCGGGGAGCTCCGTCTAGGTGAGAAGGGTCATCTTTGTCCTCACTGTACCCACTTGTGCCAGGATTGCCCTGGCATCCTCCTGCTGCAGCGGGAGGAGCTGGCACAAGCACAGCCCAGGCCATGGGCACGCACAATGCTGAAGCATTGCCCCTTGCAGGCAGCCCTTGTTCCTTCACAGAGGTTCCACTTCCTTAATCCTTTCACACTGTGCTTGATCTCCCAAGGCCCAGCTCAGCCCCAAAGACTGATTGCAGAGGAGTTTCCCTCTATCCTTGTGCCTGTCACTCTCTGGGTCTGTCAGGGAGAACATTACTGTTCGGTTCTGTCTCTTGTAAGGGGAGATCGGGGTGTCCCCCTAACCCAGGAACACCCAGTGAGGAGTGATTCAGGAGATCCACTGTGTGCTCACCAAATCTCACCCCACTTGTGCCCACGGTGCTTCCCTTCCCCTGTGCCTTGTAAAGAGGGAATGGAGCGTGGGGGTCTGAGGGGTGATCAGTCTGCTGGGGCAAACATTTGGGGAGGAGAGTCCCATGTTTTAGCCCAGCTAAATTCTCAAACAACTGTTTGAGAGACTCTCCAGAAATGTTTTGCAGGGCAGAGAAAGGGAGGAATAAAACCCAAGGACCTTCCATGGTTGCTTGCCATTTTGAACCAAGTTTATCAGGAAGCTCCTCAACCAAACTCCTGTTTGGAGGGTGGGGAGGTTGCTCCTCTCCCATGACTGGGAATATCCCAGGAGACCTGCAGCAAAGCTGTTAACCCTTTGCTGGGCATCAGGCAGCTGGGAGTGGTCTGGCAGTGCCAGGCACCTCTGTGCCAATCTGGATGTCTCCAGGAATGTGTCAGGGCGGAGTCCCTGCCAGCTGTAGCATTGTCCTTGGCTGTGAGTGCTTTGGGAAGGGGCTCATGCCCTGGGAAGAGGGCAGAGGGGCCGTCCCCAGAGCCTGTGACAGCCACGGGCCTTGTTTCTCGGTGATATTTTAAGCAGCGCCTTCTCAAACCGAGCTCTGAGCTAAACCTGCCCCGACCGTGGGCCCGGGGAGGAGCTGTGGCAGCCCCGGCTCGGGTGGGGTCAGTTCCCACCACCCTGTGTGGGGAGTTAATGTCAGCCCTTCCCGGCGTGACAGACTGGCTGGTGCCAGGCTCGCCCGCCTGTCCCCGTGCTTCTCACGTAATTGCAGAGCTGGGGAAACGCTCTGGGCAAAATCCTGCCGAGCAGTTCCTGTGCTCTGCAGCAAAGGGTCTGTCCCTCCCAGTGTCCGAGCCTTCCTCCACACCCGGGGCTTGTGGAAAGAGAGGTGTTTGGGGATTTTACCACACCAGCTGCTCCTTTCAGTGCCCTGGAAGGATGTGGACATGATGTGTGTGCCAGCGGACAGAGAGCCCTGAGCTGTGCAGGGTCCACATGTGTCCTTGCACTCCCTTTTCCCTGCTTGCCAGTGAGCATCCCGCAGCAGATCTGTGTTTCTGGGTGGGCTGGATCCCAGGGTGGGCTGGATCCCTGTTTCTGGGTGGGCTGGATCCCAGGGTCCTGCTCGAGGATCTGTGGCCGTGTTGCTTTGCCGTGCTCAGCGCTGAGGGTCAGCGTGACCCCTCCGCCTCAGCCTCCCCCTCATTTTCCAGGGGCAGCACCGAGGGGACATGAGTCTCACATGGATCTGAGGAATGTGTCAAACTGACAGCCAGGCTGCTCCAAGCAGAGCTGCTGCAGGGACCTGGGAGCAGTTGGGCTCGGTTTGCTCGTGGCTGGAGGGACAGCAGCGAGCTCTCGCTCCGGGGCACCACAGTGGTCGATTCTCACTGTGAGAGTTTGTCCTTGCCACCAGCAAGAGAAGCTTCCAGTCCCTTCACGTGGCTGTTTTGCTCTGTCACGCCCTGCAGTGCCTGCCCATAACATGGTACAGGCCTGAGCACAAGATCTCATCGCAGCAGTGGAAGCCACAGCTATGTGGCTTCTCTCCTAAAATCACATCTCTCTTCCTTAGGTGTGCCTTCGAACTGCATCAGGGCTCAGGAATGCTTTCAGGATTTAGGGATTCCTCCAGCTGCAGATGAATGGCAAGGGACCAGAGGGCTCCTGCTGTGAAGTGGTGGCATGAGCAGGGAAAGGATTGAATTCCTTTCCCCTGGGAGCAGAGGATTCAGTCCTCAAGGCTTTAGGGACCAAACTGTAGCTCAGTGTTTAAACCTCCTAGATCATCTTTGGCCTCTTTCCTTTCATACAAAGGCCAGGAGATCTTGCAAAAAAATGCCTGGAGGTGATTCCTCCAACTTCCAGGGATGGGGATGGAGGAAGGGGAGATTGTCTTCCACAGAAAGTTGCCACTTTGCCCTATTTCTCCACCACACTGAGAGGCACGTGGTGATCTGTCCTTTGGGTGCCTCAGCTCAGTTACCCCAGGTAGAGACGAGTGTCCACCCATGTAGGAGGTGTTCAAAATCGAAAGTGATCTGTTTAAAGATGAAATAGAAAAGAAAAATTGGCATAATGTATTTGTGGGAAGCCAGAAGGGGAATGACGCGGGCAGGAGTTGTGGCTGCCAGCACTGTGCGCTTGGATCCTGCCTCTCCACGTTCCTGCTGGCCTTGGCATCCTGGGCAATGCAGGCACGTGGTGCCAGTCCCAGTGTGGCATTGCTGCCGGCCAGTTCTGCACTGGACCAGCGTGACTGGAGAGCTGGGCTGGCAGCTAGAGCTGGGGGGCTGCCCCAGCCCTGTGGCACAGAGAAGAAGGTTTAGGATGTGCAGGTGCTGGGTCCTGTTACCTTTTCATGTCCTGGTGCCTCACCCCGAGCTGCTGAGTGTCCCCTGCCAGCATCCAGCTGTGGTCCAGCGCCAGCCCAGCTCCTGCAGGGCCTTTCCAGCAGCCTCCCTGGGCAGTGCCCGCTGCCTGCAGCCCCCCGAGCTCCCCCTGCCCATCTGCTGCCCACAGCCAGCCCCACTCGGTGCCAGGGTGGCACCTCTGAAACACAAGGCAGCACATGCTGGTGGCAGTGGGGTGACTGGAGTGTGGCTGGTGGCTCATGTGCCCTGGCACTGGGCAGGCTGAGCTGCAGCCCTGCCAGCTCTCTGCCAGCTCCTTACCACTCCCTGCACCCCAGGAGCAGGGCCAGCACGCTCCCACAGAGGGTTTGTTGGAGTAGGTGCCCCTCAGGAGTGCTTGGGGTGGGCTGGGATTGGGGGAGAGGAGGAAAACCCAGACATCAAGCGGGAAGGTCAGTCTGGAACCCAAAGCTGGGTGCTGTGCAGCCCCTCAGAGCCAGGAGCTGCCCTTTGTCCTGCTGTGCTCCCTAAGGGCCCCTGAGCCCAGCCCAAGGCTGCTGTTCCGGCCAGGCTGTGCCATGGAGCTGCCCCAGGGCAGTCTCAGCCTAGAGCAGGGTGCAGGGGAGGATTGGGGCCCTGGCAGTGGCTGCTGCTCCTGCTCTTCCTGCAATAAACTTCTGCCAATGTGCTTTTTGCAGCTTTTCAGTGCCCAGCCCTCTCCCCCGCCTGCTGCTTGCATTGCTGCTGGGGCAGAGGGGTGGGCACTGAAAAGCTGCCCCTTGGAGCTGCAGTGGCTGCTTTTCTTCAAAATTAAAAGTTGGAAATTAAATATTTTTGAAAGTAAACTGGGGATTTTGGAGGGCAGGACACAGGGGGTGGGTCTGTGTGTGGTGTGTGGGCTAGGGCCATGTCCCAGCTGAGGGGGACGTTCCTGAGCTCTCCTGAGCTGTGGCTCTCTGGCCTGTCCTGCAGCCTCCAGCAATGCATCGGGAGTTACTTGGGACCACAAAAAGCACCTTCTGAAAATGTGTCTGGGGTCAGTGCCCTGCGTGGGACACCCTCCTACCTTGGGCTCCACTGAGACACCATTCTGAGCTCCTGCAGTGTGGCCATGGGCTCAGCCACCAACCCACCACGTGCTGGAGGTGGCACACGAGTGTCTTGGAGGCTTTGGGAAAGAGGAACCCACACAATTCCTGCTGCTCCTGCCTCCCTTGCTGAAGGCTGAGGAGTGTTTTTCCTCCTGGTTGTTTAAAGCCTTCTCTTGAGGAAAGTCAAGCTCTAAAATGACTTTTTTCTTCTAAAGATGTCAAACCCCAGTGCTCCATGGAGCTGTCATTGCTTGGCCTGGTGCCTCCAGTGTCAGTGGAGCTGCAGTGCTGGCAGTGCTGCCCCATCCCCTGTTCCTCCACTGCACTGCCAGGGACTGGGAAGCCAAATTCCCATCCTGGTGTCCAGGCACAGCCCTGTGCTGCTGTGCCACAGGCCAGGGGCAGTGCCAGGCACAGGGGAAGCCTTAGTGCTCGCTTTTCCCCTCACAACAAGGACACTGAGGGGTTGGAATGTGTCCAAGGAAGGGTCTGGAGCACCAGGAGAGGCTGAGGGAGCTGGGAAAGGGGCTCAGCCTGGAGCAAAGGGGAATCAGGGGGGACCTTGTGGCTCTGCACAACTCCCTGACAGGAGGGGGCAGCCGGGGGGGTCGGGCTCTGCTCCAGGGAACAGGAACAGGAGGAGAGGGAACGGCCTCAGGCTGGGCCAGGGGAGGGTTAGATTGGAAATTGGGAAAATTTCTTCACTGAAAGGGTTGTGAAGCACTGGAACAACCTGCCCAAGGCAGTGGTGGAGTCACCATCCCTGGAAGTGTTCCAAAAACGTGTGGATGTGGCATTTGAGGACATGGGCTGATGTGGCCATGGTGGTGCTGCTGGTTGATAATTTCACTTGGTGACCTTAAAGGTCTTTTCCCACCTTAACAATTCTGTGATTCTGAGCTGCTGGATGGGGACCCAGCTGGGAGCCCAGTGCAGAGCCCAGCTCCTCCCGGGCTGCTGACGTGCAGGAGCAGGTGCCACATCCCCGGGGAGGGGACAGCAGAGACAGCCACGTCCAGTGTCCAACACGCCCCAGGTCTGGCCGCCTGCTCCTGCCTTCAGCCCCACTCTGACCCCACAGATCCTGCAGGTGCTGGCAACTGCATTCAGAGGCACCTCTGGCACCGGGCAGGGCAAAGGCCCCTGCAGCACAAATATTTGCTTTCTGCCACCCATCTCACCTCTTTCTCTTTTATTTCCTTTCCAAAGCACCTTTTGTGCTCTACGTCCTGCCTGCTGTAGTCCTCCCCGGAGCTCCCTGGGCTCGGGCACATTTTGGGTGTCAGAGTTGCCCCCTTGTGAGCACTGGGCAGAGCAGGCAGCTCCAGGAGTTGGAGCAGGGAGTTTCTTGCTGTGGAAGGAATCCTCACTCCTTGCTCTTTTGCTTTTCTTTCCTGTTGGTTTATTAATCTCATGGCAGGCCACTTCTGCTGTTTGCCTCTTTTTTAATTCAGGAAGGGGAATCAGAGCGTGGTGGTTTGACCAGTCCCTGCTTTCTCTGCTCCCCATCTTGTCCAGCAACTGTGTCTGAGCCCCTCGAGGAAAGGCTGAACCATGGGGGCATCACGCGGGCTCATTTTTGGGCTGGGACAATTCTGCCAGCTCCAGAGGCTCATTGCTGGTAGCTGTCTGTGCCAGGGAGCCACAGGCTCCAGTGTGGTGGGGACAGGACAGATGTCACCTAACAGGGACAGGGTGGAGCTCTGCAAGGACAGCCCTGCTGGGGATACTCCTGCCTCCATCCCTTCTCCCTCCCAATATTGCTGGGGATTCTCCTGCCTCCATCCCTTCTCCCTCCCAGCCCTGCTGGGGATACTCCTGCCTCCATCCCTTCTCCCTCCCAACATTGCTGGGGATACTCCTGCCTCCATCCCTTCTCCCTCCCAACATTGCTGCGGATACTCCTGCCTCCATCCCTTCTCCCTCCCAACATTGCTGCGGATACTCCNTTGCTGCGGATACTCCTGCCTCCATCCCTTCTCCCTCCCAGCCCTGCTGGGAATACTCCTGCCTCTGTCCCTGTTCCCTCTCCGCTGTGCTGAGTCCCTTTTGCCGTGTCCCTTTGGCACTTTCCCTGCCACGTTATTTTTTTCCCCCCATCAGAACCTGCCTGATCTCAGGGAAAATCCAGCTGTGAGTTTTTTGGTTGCTGCCCTGAAGGCAGCAGTAATTGTTTTGGACTGAATTGCAGGGCCCTGCGGGCTCTGTGGAGCCGTGCACAGGTTGGGGAGTGTCCCACCTGCTCCCAGGAAATGCCAGCCCACGATGGGACAAACCCCCCGGATCTGGCACACGCTGCGTTCGCCAGACGTTCCTCCCTCCCTCCCAAATCCCCTCCTCCCTAATCGCTGCGAAGGGATTTGCTTCATGCAGAGGCAGAGTGGCTTGGCAGAGGTCCCCTGGGATGGCAGAGGGTCAGGGAGGCAGCAGGACTGAACCCCTCCTTGGCTGCAGAGCCCGTCCCTGGGAGGAGCCGCTCCGTTAATATCTCCCATTCATCCATGTTCCCGTAATCCTGCCGCCGACTCTGGCGCTCAGCAGCTGGCTCTGATGTCACCCGGGCAGGATTTATTGCTGCTTCAGGTGGAGAGCAGCCGCCGGAGCAGATGAAATCTTACGCCAGGAGGAGCTTGTTCCCTGAGCAAATTGCTTGGAGAAAATCCGAGGAGACAGATGCAGCTCCATCGGATCCGCACATGGCAGGCAGGGGCATCGCTGGGATCGCGTGTCTGCTGCCTCAGAGCGAACCTGCTGCCCTTAACTCCCTCCTGCCCGGGCTCCCGAGGGCTCTGACCCGGGGAACACTCAGAGCTGTTCCTGCACACCTTTAATCTTTGCCCCTGTGGGCCTGGGCAGAGGTGGTGCAGTGCCACACCCCAGGTGTGTCCTCTTTTCCCCCCTGGTTTTGGGGGGATGTGGAAGCACCCCGAGCTCAGCCTTCCTGTGGTTCTGTGTGTGAAAAGTCCCGTGGGGGTGTGGAGCCCTCCAGGAGGGCATGCACAGGGTGCTGGGTGCCACGGTGCTCCTTCAGCTCCCCTGGCACTCCCTGCAAACTTCAGCTGCTCCTCGAGCAGTCTGGGCTGTACCATGGGGCTGCTCCTGGCTTCCCCTGCACCCTCGGGTGGGCAGCGGCATCTCCCCACACACATGTGCCATTCCCAGCAGTGACCCCAGCCCTGGGGCAGAGATTTCCACCTTTCAGACCATTGCCAGCTGCCCTGCTGCTCCTGGGGGCCCTTCCCTGCCACCTTCTGCAGGGTGCCCACAACTCAGTGCCCCCTGAGTGTGGCCACCCGCCTGGAGCCCCCTGTCCCTGTTGGGCTGTCTGGAGAAGCAGCGAGTCCCAGCCTTGTCCCTACCTTGTCCCTGCCTTGCCCAGTCACATCCCCGCTGCTGGGCATCATTACCGGGCATGTCACAACTCCCTGCAGTGGGTTCTGCTCCTTCTCATGCCTTGAGGCCCCTTCAGGTGCTGGGGGAGCTGCAGAACCTGTTCAGGATGTTTTTAAGCCCAGGAGCCCTTGGGGATCAGCGGTGGGGGTGATGCAGGGACTGCTTTCCATCGCCTTTTTGTGTCTCTCCCTGCAGGAAAGAATCTCTACACCAACGAATACGTAGCTATCAAATTGGTGAGTGGCTGTCACCCTCCATGGTGGGGCTGGGGGATGTTCAGGCCCTTGGGAAGGAGGATTTTCCCCCTTCTTGGGTGTTGAGGCGGGTGGAGCTGGTTGGGATGTGGTGGATGGGTGGCAGCTGGGAATTGGGGGTAGGCTGGGAGCCCCACACATCACTGCAGATGGGGTGAGCTGGGTCTGGGGGAAGAGCTGACCCTGCTGCTCCCATTGAGGGCAGGCTGGGAGCCCCACACATCACTGCAGGTGGGATGAGCTGGGTCTGGGGGGGAGAGCTGACCCTGCTGCTCCCAGCCCTCACCTTGGCCTGTGCTGTGATCAGCTGGTGCCAGCAGCAGAGAGGGTGGCCCCAGTGAGGGTGGCCCCACTGTTCCCATTAATGTCCACTCCAGCCCCTGGGTCTCTCCAGATGAGATGATCTGGCCCCCATTTGGGCTGATTTTCTCTCCAGTGCCAGCAGCAGAGAGGGTGGCCCCTCTGGTACCTGTTCCCATTAATGCCCACCCCAGCCCCTGGATCTCTCCAGATGGAATGATCTGTCTCCCATTTGGGCTGATGTTTTCTCATCATCTGAAGCTTCATCTCCCATTTTATACCGGTTGTTCCCAGCCCCAAATGCTCTCAGTCCAGCTGCTGCCAGCGTGTGAAGGAGCTGTCTGACACCCAGACCCCCTGAATATCCTGCTCCCAGCTTAACTTCTCCTTTCTCTCCTCCAAGGAACCCATAAAATCTCGGGCCCCCCAGCTGCACCTGGAGTATCGGTTCTACAAACAGCTCGGCAATGCAGGTACGGGGCCGGGCTGAGCTGCCCTGGGGAGCTTCCACAGAGGCTTTCCCTGAATGTGACTCTGCAACTTCACTCCCAGCTTGAGCTCCTGCCCATCTGCTCCGCAGGGAGGAGGGGCTGCTTTTACACAGAAGCTTCATCTAATCTTTGATCTCTTGATTTAGTTCTTTTCCCCCCTCCGCCCCCGCAGCAGAGTCAGGGATGCAGATGGAGCTGCCTCCTTCCCCCTGCTGCCCAGAGCAGAGCCAGGCTGGCTGCGCAGGGAGGGCAGTGCAGGGCCATCCCCTGTCCCTGTTGGGGACACTGAGCTGTGACAGCGTGGCCCTGCTGCAGCCCTGCACAGCCCCTGCTCTGTGTTTTGCAGAAGGAATTCCTCAGGTTTACTACTTTGGCCCCTGTGGGAAGTACAACGCCATGGTGTTGGAGCTGCTCGGACCCAGCCTGGAAGATCTCTTTGATCTGTGCGATCGGACCTTCACGCTCAAGACCGTCCTGATGATCGCCATCCAGCTGGTGAGTGCAGCTCCTCTGCCTGCCCTGCAGCCCTGCCCGGCTCACCTGGCCCCCCTGGCTGCCCTGAATGTGGGCACCGTGCTCAGGCATCCCATGTGGAACAGGGCAAAAGGAGGGAGCCGGTGCCCGGCATGTTGCAAGAGGTGCTGGCTGCTGCCACATCGCAGTCCCCCGTGCCAAACCTCATCCCCTTCCTGGTGAGGGAGAGTTCACCATTCCCTCACAGCGGCACTGTGAGCCCAGACAGGCATCTCTGTGTGCCCAGAGCCTCTCACTGTGTGCCCAGTGCATCTCCCTGTGTGCCCAGAGCCTCTCCCTGTGTGCCCAGAGCATCTCCCTGTGTGCCCAGAGCATCTCCCTGTGTGCCCAGAGCATTTCCCTGTGTGCCCAGTGCATCTCCCTGTGTGCCCAGGGCCTCTCCCTGCATGCCCGGAGCCTCTCACTCTGTACCCAGAGCCTCTCACTGCACTGCCTCCCATGGTGCAGCTGGACTGGGGTGGTCTCACAGGGCGGGAGGAGCTGATCTGCCCGGGCCAGGCCGAGGGGAGCAGGGATGAGGTGGGTGGAGCAGGAGGGTGCAGGACACGGGCTGAGTCTCTGCTCTGGCACTGACATCTCCTTCTGCTCCAGATCACACGGATGGAGTATGTCCACACCAAAAGCCTGATCTACAGAGATGTCAAGCCAGAGAACTTCCTGGTGGGGCGGCCGGGCAGCAAGCGGCAGCACACCATCCACATCATCGATTTTGGCCTGGCCAAAGAGTACATTGACCCCGAGACCAAAAAACACATCCCCTACCGAGAGCACAAGAGCCTGACAGGGACAGCGCGTTACATGAGCATCAACACCCACCTGGGGAAAGGTGTGTGGGTACAGCAGCCTGCCCAGCTCCCTGGCTGGGGACAAGCTGCCTCTCCTGCTCTTCAGGGTGCTGGCAGGACACGTGGGGTGCTGCAGGATCTGGGGGGGACAGGAACAGTGGCTGTAGTGGGAGCTGACCCGTGTCTCTTTGTCTCTGTGCAGAACAAAGCCGCAGGGACGACCTGGAAGCGTTAGGGCACATGTTTATGTACTTCCTCCGTGGGAGCCTTCCTTGGCAAGGCCTCAAGGTAACTGCCAGCTGCTGCTGCCCCTGGGCACAGCTGCCTGCGGGTCTGGCTCTGCCCTGGCACGGGGAGAGGGAAGCTTTGGCCCCTGGGTGTTGGAGGGTTGGCACTCCACCAGCTTTGAGCTCTGTGCCAGGTCCTTGCTGTGCCATGCAGGTGTCCCTCTGTCCCCTACTCGGTGGAGGTCTCAGCTGCTCTCACAGTGGCTGTCCTGGAACCCTGGGCCTTGTCCTCCAGACCTGCCCTGGTGGGGGAGTTCCCTGGGTTCCTTGGGAAGGAGTTCCCTGGGAAGGGGGCTCCAAGAAATGAGACACCGTGTGACAGCACCCAGTGCCTTCCCCTCCCTGGGGCGGTGCCTGGCCCTCGAGCTGACCCTCTTGTCCCCGCCAGGCTGACACGCTAAAGGAGAGGTACCAGAAAATTGGTGACACCAAAAGAGCCACCCCGGTGGAGGTGCTCTGTGAGAACTTCCCAGGTGAGAGCGCTCCCCAGCCCAGCCCAGCCCCAGCCCTGAGCCCCCATCCCCTGCCCCGCTGAGCCCCCTGTCCCCGCAGAGGAGATGGCCACGTACCTGCGCTACGTGCGGAGGCTGGATTTCTTCGAGAAGCCTGATTATGACTACCTGAGGAAGCTCTTCACAGACTTGTTCGAGAGGAACGGTTACGTGTTCGACTACGAATACGACTGGGCAGGGAAACCCCTGGTGAGTGCTGAGGGGCAGGGACCCCAGGGAGCAGGGCAGGGGGTTGTGGCAGCAGCCAGGGAGGATGTGGCTCTCAGCCCTTCCTTCTACGCACTGTGCCTGAGGCATCAGCTCCACCCTCCTCAGCAGTCACCAGCTCCAGGCTGGGTTAAGGCTGTGACATGGGAATTTGAGGCTTCTGGAGCCAAGGAGATCCCAGCAGCCAGGCTGGCACCTCCCTTTCTTCCATGGGCTCACTGCAGCCAGATAGCAAGTGTGGAGCTGCTGGGGTGAGGTAGGGGCTGGATCAGGCCCTGGTTCTGGGAGATTTTCCATGTTTGGCCGGAGGTTGGCTCTGGCCGGGGGGTGTTGGGAGGGCTCTGTGCTGTGCTGACATTGTCCTTGTGTCCCCAGCCCACCCCCATTGGCACGATGCACAGCGAGGTGCAGGTGCAGCCCCCGAACAGAGACAAAGCACAGCCACACACCAAACACCAGGTGAGCACTGGCATGGCCCAGCTGGGGCACGGGGCTATGGGTGTGGGCAGCTCAGGCTGCAGCCCCAGGGACTGGAGCCCAGCAGGGATGGAGGCAGGACTGGAGCATCATTTTCCATCAGTGCTGTCTGTGGCAAGAGTTCCCTCCTGCAGCTCTGGGTCAGCTCTGGGTCTGTGGTGTGCTGGAGGCCCAGGGCAGTGGCAGAAGAGGGAGGAAGCATCATGGGGGCTGTACCACGACTGGGGGATGCCAGGCCTGGGCATCAGCTGGTGAGGGGCAGGCTCCAGCCTGGGGTGCTGGGTGAGGGCTTGGTGCAGGTTGAGCCACGATGATGTCCCCAGTGCCGTGTCCCCATGGAGTGACTCTGCTCTGTGGTGCCCTTCCATGGATGAGACAGTGACAGTGACAGTGACATGGGACAGGGCAGGGCAGGATTGCTGGGGTAGCTTTTTGCTCCGTGCTGGGGCTGCCCCTGCTCTGGGAACGGGCGGGGCATGGGGAGCCGAGCCCGGAGCAGGGATCGGGCAGAGCTGCGTGGGGAAGGGGCCGGGCTGCCCAGAGCTGCTCCAGTGCTGTGGCCTGTCCTGACCTGGCACAGGACATGTGGCTCTGGCACTGCTGCCACCGAGGTGCGTTCTCAGCAGTCCTGTACAGACCCTCGTCCTCTTGAACCTCCCTGGGGGCAGAACACCAGCAAAGGGGCTGGAGCCAGGGCTGCAACGCCCTGTCCTCCCCAGGCTGCTCCTGCCCAGCCAGCCTGGCACAGCCCTGGCTCTCACTGGCAGCCCTTCCTTAGAGGGAGGGACACATCTTCAAATCACCTCTGGCTCATTTCTGGAAACTCACTCCCAGCAGGGTCTGCTCTCTGTCCCCAGCACGGGGAAATGCCATGTTGGACATCCCTTCTCCAGAGCACAGAGCTCCTGGAGTATGGGAGCCATGTCCAGCCTGGGGACACAGGGTGTCCCTGCAGCTATGGGGCCGTGCTGTGCTCACCAGGGAGGGGCTGGCTGTGGGGCAGCTGTGCCCTGGAGGAGCAGCACAGCTCAGGCCACACCAAGAGCCACGCAGCCCTGGGGACACGGCGTCACCTGGCCCGGCTGTGGCTCCGGCTCTGCTGCCCCAGCCCGCTCCCAAACACGGCCACCAGCCCTGCTGGGGGCTGGCCCTGCTCTGTGGGGTGGCCCTGCCTGGGGCTGGCCATGGAGGGGTGTGTGTGGAGGTGGCAGGGGGACACAGATCCCCGTTGTCACCGCAGGGACCGCTCTGGGAGCCGCCGGGACAGTGCTGCACGGGTGCCCTCCGCAATCACCAACTCGAGCTGCTCCGGTCATGTTTTTGCTTTTGCATGTCTTATTTTCTCGACTCCCTTTGCCACTTTTGCCGCCCCTTCCCTCCACTTCTCCGTTCTCTTCCCCATTCTCCCTCTTTTCTTTTGTTTCTTTTCATTCTGTTCCTCCTGCCTGTCGCGAGCAGCCGCCCGAGGGGACGGAGTTGTGGGATCCTCAGGCCGGTGGGCAGCCTGCCGAGGAGCCTTTGGGAGCTCACCTGGCAGCCGGCAGGCTCGGGGGGTCCGTGCAGGTACATGAAACCACGCGCCTGGGGCAGGGCGGGCGCGGGAGGGAGCGGAGCCACCCTGGGGATCAGCCCCGCTCCCCCGCCCCAGGGCTGCACATCCCGGGCTCCTGCCCCGGCTGCAGCACGTGCTGCCCGTCCCCGTGGTGCCCGGAATGCTCACGGCTCACAGGCGAGGCTGGTGCTGCTTCCCGGGGCTGGCAAGGGGAATTAGAGCGCAGTTGGAGATGGATGGATGGACAAAGATGGATTGACTGGATGGATGGATGGATGGATGGATGGATGGATGGATGGATGGATGGATGGATGAGGATGATGATGTGGATGATGGATGGATGAGATGATGGATGCGTGATGGATGGATGTGGATGGATGGATGATGATTGGACGGCTGGTGATTGTTGGATGGATGGATGGATGGTTATATTGACGATGAGATGAGGTGATGGGATGGCTGAGATGAGATGGACGTGGATGGATGGATGGATGGACGTGGATGGGTGGCGGATGAACGGATGACGGATGGATGGATGGATGGATTGGGATGGATGGATGGACGGATGGATGGATGGATGGATGGATGGATGGATGGATGGATGGATGGATGGATGGATGGATGGATGGATGTGGATGGATGGAATGGATGGAATGGGATGGACAGGATGGAGAGGATGGATGGATGGATGGATGATGGATGGATGGATGGATGGATGGATGGATGATGGATGGATGGATGGATGGATGCCATGCTGCAGCATGGCAGCTGGGTGGGCATTGTTTGCCCCCAGTGCTGCTCATCTGAGCAGGGACTTCCCTGCACCTCCTTGACTGGAGTCAGGCTCCAGGCCCTGCTTCCCCTCCCTTCCCGGGCGTTCCTTGGCCGTGTTCGTGTTCCTCGGTCCTGTGCTCGCGCCGTTAGCCCCGTGCTCGCCTCCCTCGCCGCCTCCCACCCGCTGCCGCTCAGCTCCCCTCGGCCTGGGGGTCCCTCCCGCATGGATGGTGGGACATCCATGCCGGTCCCCCTGGCTGGGCCTGCACTGCTTCCTCTGTCTGTGCTTCCGTTCCCGCCGCTCTTGCTCGTTCCTGCTGCTCGTGGTGACTCTGCTGGTGCTCGGCTCGGGGCTCGGACACAGCTCCCGCTGCTGTGGTCACAGGGCCAGGCACTCGGTGCTGCCAGGCACACTGTGGGGCCAGGCACTCCGAGGGACCGGCTCGTGCTCTGCCCCGCTCCTCCTGTCCCTCATCCCTCCCCACTCCCCGCTCTGCTCCGCAAACCCTCCTGCCCGCTCCGCCTGTGCCAGCACCGCGGGGTGACGAGCAGGGCTCTCCATGCTGGTGTTGGGGACTGCAGCCCGACATGGCCCTGCTGGCTGGGCACTGGGATGGCAGCTCTTCCATGGGGCTGCGCGAGGCTGAGGCTCCTTGCCGGGGCCAAACAGCTTGGACAGTTTGGCCTGTGCGTCCCCAGGGAGCTCCTGGCTTTGCCTGCGGGCAGCAGGCACAGGATGGCCGTTCAGGCACCTCCCGGTGGCTTTGGTGACTCGATGTCCTCCTGGCCCCGCCACTGTGGCTGACCCTGCTGCCCTGGTGAGCGGGCAGGAGCTCAGGGACACCTGAGCCCACAGGGTGGGCACAGGGCTGAGTCTTGGGGCCGGGAAGCAGAAGTCGTGTCCGGATGCTGAGCTGTGGGAAGGGCTCTTTGGAGCTGTCGGCTCTCTGCCCATGCTGGAGCTGGCTGTAGCATGGCCCTCTCCTGGTGGGATGTGCAGGGGCTCCCAGGAGCTGGGATCCTCCTGGGGCTGTGGCCAAGGGGCTCAGCCCTCTCTGTGCAATGGGGCTCTTGGGGAGAGCTCAGCACCGAGGCCGAGCACCAGGCTGGGCAGGGGCACTGTCCTGCCACCGAGGGCACCTTGGTGCTCCTGGGCAGAGCCAGGTGGGCTTTGGGGCTGCTCCTCTGCTCTGTGGGGAGGGGAAGGGCTGCAGACCCCCGGGCTGCCCCTGCTGACTCTCGTGTCTCCCCAGGTGATGAGCTCCACCAATGGAGAGCTGAACACAGACGACCCGACGGCAGGACATTCGAACGCCCCCATCACAGCCCCCACCGAGGTGGAGGTGACAGACGATACAAAGTAAGACCCCAGCCCCGCTGCCCTCTGGCTGGGGCTGGGCTGGAGGAGGGGTCAGCAGCTGCCCTGGGGTGCCCTATCCGGTGCCCTCCAGGGAGGAACAGCCCAGCTGTCCCCTGGCACCCTGTGAGTGATGTCCCTTCAGGGCCACCACCACCCCCAGCCCTTCCCACCTCGCCCTGCCCAAGGCTCCTGCCCAAGGGGCATGGAGGGATCTGGGACTGCTCCTTCTCTGGAGCCCCTGCCTGGCCCTGGCTCTGGCCACGTGGCTGCCCTTGTGTGCCATGGCCAGTGTCGGTCACCAGTGTGCCACTTGCTATGGCAGGTGTCACTTTTGGTGGCGATTGTGGCACTCCTGGCCCAGCCCCTGCCACGTACCAGGGGCACTTCCCAGAGTGGCTCTGCCCACGTGGGGCTCACCAAGGCACCAAGGGGTTTCTGTCCCCCCTGACCCCGGGGTGCTGCACCCTCCATACCCCGGTCCAGGTGCTGATGGGTCCCCTCTATCCCCAGGTGCTGCTGTTTCTTCAAGAGAAGGAAGAGGAAAACCACCAAGCGTCGCAAGTGAGCTGCCGGGGCCGGGCGGAGCGGCGAGCGATGGCTCCTCTCCCTCTGGCCGTGGCTGGATCTTGACCCGCGGAGCCAACGGCCCCTCGGGCTGGACGGGGACGGGGGGGCCGGGCCGGACGGGCTCCCCCAGCGCCCCACGCGCAGGTGGGGAGCGGGGCCTCCCCAAACTGCTTGTCCTTTCCTCCGCCACTCGTGGCCGTTTACTCGAACCAAGCCCAACTTCGCTGAAGTTCCTGCGTCCGTCAAACAGAAAAAAAGATAAAAGAGAAACAAACCCACGGCGTCACTTGCTTTGAGTTTATAACCGGTCTGAAATGGGGATCAACTACAGACTCTGACCCGTCGCTGTCAGAAGAAGACGAAGACAATTTCGAGAGCAGTGGGCTAAGGAGGAATATTTTTTTTTCTGTTGCTTCTTTGTCTCTTAAGTTAATTTAAAGTGAGTCTCGGTGCAGAGTGCTGAGTCGTCAGTCTTTGACCGTCATCTTCAGTGTTACCGAATTCTGCTCTTCCTTCCGGCCCTGCCCCGCATCCCCCGCCGGGTCCCCCTCGGTCAGTGACGAGCGTTGGGCTCCGGTCCGGCCCCGGTCGGGCGGGGAGAGCCGGGGGCGTGCGGGGCGGGGAGAGGAAACGCGTTTACAGTTCATTTACGATGCACTTTTGCGAGCAATACAGGCGCCGTCCGGTCCCGCCGGGAGCAGGTCCGAGGCTCCCAGGGGTGGGGGACACAGGGACAGGGACGGCCGAGACCAAAGGGACCCATGAATGGCGGTGGCAGAGCAGGGAGGGGGAGCAAAGCAGCCTCGTCTCTGGTGTTGCCGTGTCTTGGGGCTGGATGTTTCCACGACAGCTGTAGGTGCGGGCAGGGGCAGTGCTTGATCGGCCTCGTGGTTTTACAGCCCGAGCCCCCCGAGGCTGCTCCCGGAGGGCCGGGACCGGGCCCGGCAGGGCGGGGAAGGGAAGGGCGTCGGGGTGGAGCGGCTCTGCCAGCGTGGAACCCCCACCATGGCACCCTCCCACCGTGGGACCCTCCTGCCCCTTCGGCGGGGGGAACTGGAGTTTTTGGAACTGACACACACAGACACCCCCACACCCCCCTGCTCCTCGCCACCCCCAGGGCACTGCAGCTCCCCACCTGACTGACCCCGTGCGCTGTCGTGTGTATTGATCGTGACACTTTGGGGGGGGACACACACTTATCTTTACCAAAACCCTGTTGTTCTGCCAAGAAGGGGGCTGAGGCTGTGCTGGGGGGGCGGGGGAGGGATGGGACCATCTGTGGCTGCTTCGAAACATTTGTCCAAACTGACCATCTCGGGGGGGGCTGGAGGCCCCGGATTGTGGAGGGGCTGGGGGGGCGTGGGGGTCTCCCGTGGGAAGGGCACTGTGCCAGGGCGCCTCTTCATCCTAAATTCGGGATTGACCCCGGCTTTGGCTCGTCCGGGCTGCGGCAGCCAAGGCACTCCCAGCCGCTGCTGCGTCCCTGGTCGCGGCGGGAAGGGGACGTGCAACGTTTGACCTCGTGTCCCCAGCGAGGCGAACAAACGAATTTTTAAAATCGCCTTAAAACTTTCACTGGAAGTGGCCCCTTGTCAGCGCGTCGGCTCAGAGCAGCCCCGGGGGAGGCCGAAGAGGAGCCGCGGAGGGGAAGGGACGCGGCCACGAGGGTGTGCCCGGCTCTGTGCGCGCACCCTCGGCCGCCGGGGCTGTGGCCCGAGCCCGGGACTCTCTGTCCTTCCAGCGAGGAGTCCAAATACTGCGATTGTACGTGAGAGCGTTTGTTCCATTGCGAGTTTAGTTACTGCTTTAAAACCAAGTGTACAGAAACGGCATTTCAATTTCTCTGATGCTTCCTGGAAGCCATAGAATTTAGGGGCTTTTTTTTTTTTAATAAAAATAAAAATAAAAAAAATCTTTAAAACCCAACGCCGCCTTCTGTGTTTCATTGTGTGGCTCCCTTCCCGGTTTTTGTTGGGGGCTCCCTCATCCAGCCCTCACAGCTCCAGCAGCCCCCACAGCTGGGGTTGACAGGGCAGAGGAGCTGCCTTTCACCCCATAGCCTGGACTGGCTCCTGCAAAGGCTGAGACAGCTTTGAGTGAGTTTGTCAAAAGCCTCCAATTAGGGTTCAACAAATTCAGTTATGACATCACACCGATCAGAGAGGACCCACCCACCATCCCCTCATACCCCAAGGGTCTGGGCTCCCCAGCACTGACTCCTTGCTTGGGGATTCCTGAGGATCCAGCTCATCCCGCCTGGGTCCAGATTTTCCCTCCACCATTCCAGTGGCCATCCCTCTCCTCCAATCACCAAGAAACTTTATAAAGACAACCTGGATGTCTTTATTGTTTTCCTATTTACAAATCACAAAGCTGGCCAAAAGCAGAGTGTGAACACGGGACGAGAGCATCGGATACATTCATCAAATAGCACAGGAGCCGGGCTGGGCCTGCTCTGCTCAGAAGGTGACGTGGTACAACAGAATGGCTCATACTTTTGGGAACAGGCATGTCCAACAAGGAATTACATTCATCTATCTACAAAAGCCAGAATTGCATCAAACTGCGGAAAAGCCATAAGAACAGAAGTTGCTCAGGTGTAGTTCAGAGTTTGACTCCTCTCCCTCCGTGACAGGACGAGCTGCCAGACCTGCCCCATGCGGGGAGGGCAGGAAGGTGGGATTGGGGAAGAGAATTCACGTAACAAAATAATGAGAACAGAACTTCCAGGGAAGAGCCAGCGGGAGGCACCCACTGCGGCTGGGCAGGGCCAGCCCCAGCCCTGCTCTTCCCAGAGCCAAGTGCACAGCTTTGCTTCTCTCAAATTCCAATTATTCCACTATTTCCACCTGTACCTGGCACCCCAAGGTGCAGAACCCAGACCAGACTCCCTGGGGAAGGCGCAGACCCTGCGTGCCAGCGGTGAGAGGGGCGGACAGAGTCAGGGACATCCCGCTGGACACAGAGCCTGGGCTGTGAATCCATCTCACAGCACTGCGTGCATTGCACAGAGCTGGGCTCAGCACCCACTCAGGGACCCAGGGCTGGGGGTTTCTTTTCTATTTTTTTCAGTACTGGCCATATTAGAACCATCCCACCCTGGTGCAGGCTGACAATACACAGCTCACACCATCTCCCTGGGGCACAGAACACACTCTGGACTTCTCAAACAGCTACTGGTGAGGAGGTGCAGGGAGTTCCCAGGGGGCTGCTGGAGGAGGAGACTCCGGGCAGCACAGCCCCAGGATCCCAGCTGGGCCAACAGGAGGAGGAGAGGCCTTGCTCCAGCCAAGGACAGCCAGGTTTCGACTTCCAGCAGTGAAATCCATGGCAGCAGTTGCACAGAGGGTGGCAACGGCTCCATGTGCTGGAGCAGGAGGTCAGAGAAGGGGCTTTGAGGCACCACCACCCCAGGCAGTCCCAAGCAGACTCCAGTCTCCTTGCCAGCCTTAATTCCAGCTTCCTCTGCAGAGCAGGGGAGGAAGAGTCTCGCTGTCTTCACCCGTGGGCAGTGAGGGTGGGGCTGGTCAGGCAGCCCAGGACCATCCACCCACTCTGTGACAGCCACGGGCTGAACAGGTACAGGGGGTGTCTTCAAGGTCACTGAGCTCCACAGCTCAGCAGGTGGTGGTTGTGATCTCCCTCCTGGGCCTGGCCAAACAGGCACTGTGCAAACACACAGCAGCACAGAGAACATCCCATATTTTCCTGAACCGTTCGGTAAGTCCTGCTCCATCTGCTGCACTGTCAGGGAACAGGCACATCCAGCCTCTCTTCCTGCTTCCATCAGGGCAGCAGGGGTGGGGCAGCAGTGCACAGGAACAGAGGGAAACGCATGGAAACGTGCATGGAAACTGCAGGAATGCCCAGGAACAGGTGAGGCAGGTGCCCTTCTGCTTCAACTGACACACCCTGGCACTGTGCAGAGGACAATGACCAGTAACAGCCAGAGCTGGGGCTGCTCAGGGCTGAGCCCAGCATCACCCAGCACTCAGAACGTGCCAAGGGTTTGGAAGCAGCACCATGGGGATTCAAATGCAGGAGGACCTGCCCGGCCAGGCTGCTGCCCCTCCCCACTCCACAGGGAGGTCACCTCGCTGTCACCAACTGGCCGAGGTGAAGATTGTCACAGGTCGGTGAGAAGAGCAGGAAAATGCCGCGGTCCCTCTGCAGGAGCTCAGGTTTGAGGTGTCCCTCAAGCCTGTGTAGTGCTGAACAGCAAAGCCTCAGGAAAAAGGCCACTTCCCATGACTTGAAGGCGGCTGCATGTGCTGAGGCTGCTGGGAGGGAGGGGAGGGTGACGGACATGGGCTGGCCAAGCCCTGCAGTCTGACCTGGACTGCTGAGCTGGAGCACAGCAGGGGCCACCCAGCCCTGACCGTGTTTGTCTGCAGGATCATCTCCTCATGGCAAGTGAAACCACACCCAGAGCCACTCGTTGCCTCGCTTCTGACTGGTGGAAAAGCATCTACATTCATTACAGTCCAAAAAACGCACGTTGTTAGATAGGGTTAATCAGGAGGTGAAAAACAACAAGCCACAGACAACCTACGAATGGTACTGGGACACCAGCTGGCCTGCACTGGGACACCAGCTCGCCTGGCACCTGAGAGCAGCAGCAGCACTAGCACAAGGCAGAACATGAGCTTTGAAATGATTTCACTGAGACCTTTGGCTAGTGTGGCTCCAATCGGTGTGGTCAAACTCAGCCAGAGATTTAGTTTGGGAGGTGACGGGGCAGAGTCGAGTCCGGGGCCGGCTGGGCAGTGGCACTATGTGTAGAAGATGATCTCTGGGATTTGTCCATCCTCCACGGAGGTGCCGTTGTTGTTCCCAGCCGCGTAACAGAACGTAAAGCAGGTTTTGGCTCCCGTTGTTGGTGATTCATGGATCACTTTGCGCAGTCCTTTGGTTCCATAGTGGGAATCTGGACCCTGTGGGGGTCACGGAAGACAAGAACAGGTCAGGACCCTGCTGCTGCCCACGTTGTCTGGTGGGTTTGGAGTTTTGGAGATCTCAGTTCCTTCCTTTCCCCCTACATTTGTACCGCAGGTATGCTGAGCTCAATCTCATCTCTATCAGAACTTAACATTAATTTAACCAGATCTCAACAGCCAAATAGGAACTTTTTGCGGCCACTGCAGCAGGCTCAGGATTACACATCTGCAGAAGTGACAGCTCAGCTGGACACATTGAAAAATCACCCATCCCCTCCTCAGTGAAACACCTGTTCAGTACTGTGAGAAGTCAAAAACCAGCTCTGAATACAGGTGGTGAACAAGCTCATGGCAGCACCACGTGAAGGATCACAGAGAACTTGGAGATTGCACCACCAGCCTCAAAGGACAAAGAGCACAGGCCCCTGAAGGCCTGAAGCAGGTGCCCTGACCTGCCTCCCCCCCACCCACCCCGTGTGGTACCTTTAGAGTAGCACAGGCTGTGTAGTTGACGTTGGGTAAAATCTCAACAGGCTCCTTGAACATGACACGGAAGGTGTTGGAC
This sequence comes from Malurus cyaneus samueli, assembly GCA_009741485.1. NCBI lineage: Eukaryota > Metazoa > Chordata > Aves > Passeriformes > Maluridae > Malurus > Malurus cyaneus. The sequence continues at coordinate 2,465,226 of CM019235.1, read as the reverse complement.
GATCCGTCACAGCTGAAGCCGGTGTCGTTCTGCCCCAGGACCGTGTTGCTGTCTGTGTGGATGATCTGCAACACAGGGTCAGCCTTTCATCTGCAGGGTTAGAGCACTGCCAGCCCTGCCCACGTGTGTGTCCCTGAGCTGGGCTGAGCCCCAGGCACTCCCACTCAGCAGCCCTGTGATGTCCAAAACTCACATCCCTCGTCAGTGCTGGGATCCCAGACCCACACAATCCCAGACCCACAGAATGCCAGGTTTGGGTTGGAAGGGACCCCAAGGATTATCCATCTCCAATCCCCCTGCCATGGGGGATGCCACCCACTATCCCAGGCTGCTCCAAGTCCCGTCCTGGCCTTGAACATTTCCAGGGATGGGGCAGCCACAGCTGCTCTGGGCCCCTCTGAGCTCACACAGAGCTGTGGGCTCAGGCCCCAGGCAGCCCAGGACACCCCTCCTCGTGCCCAGGCTGGCAGAGCACCTGCAGGCCCACACTGCTTAGACCTTCCTCCCCCAGCAGCTCAGCAGGAGGAGCCCTGACCATCAGGGAAGAAATGCTGACAGACTCTGCTCCTCACACCAGCCCTGCTGTGCTGGAGCAACTCTCCTGGGGACAGTCTGCAGTGACCCAGACTGGGGTGACACACGTGCACCCAGAGCAGGGACAAGGGATCCACGGGAGCCACCCTGGTCACTGAACAAGATCACAACGGACTTGAGACAGCTGAGCCTCTCCCAGCCTGCTCAGGGTGGGAAATCACGCACAGCCTCTTCCCAAAGTGCCTCCCAACTGCCCCAGAGGTATTCCCAAAGCCAGGAGCAGGCCTGGGGAGATGCTGCACTGACGTGTGCAGTAAAATCAAGAGCAATAATCCTTCTGATCCCCAGTGCCCCATCTGGCCCTCGCTGCATCTGCCAGCCCCCCTGCCCAGGGACACACACAGAGTCCCTCTGAACTTCAGATTTTGTTACAGATTCACTCAAACGTATTTGTCAGCCCCTAAAACAGCCAGGATTTTTAAGGCAGCAGAGAGAATTACCTGTATATTTACTTGGTAATCCGTTGGCCCGTGTATGGATCCGTATAATCCAAACCCAACTACAAATATCCTTTTGTTTACTGAGAACCTGCAGGAACAGAGCAGAAGTCAGTCCCAACTTGCCACTCCTGTATTGCTTCAGCACAAGGCTGATACACAAATATCTTCACTCGTGTTAAATTTTACACTTATGATTTAATCAAATCTACACAGATTTAAGAGCTGAAACCCTGCACAGAAACCATCAGCTGCACACTCACACCATCACTGGCCTGGTGGGCTCGTGTGAAACAAAATGCTGCATAATGCCATCATCAAATTTCAGAGTCCAGGCTCAGAAAATGTTTCCAGGTTGTGGTAAAACATTAGCACCCCCAGCGAGGGCAGCCTGGGAATGTGGAACAGTACCCACCTCACCCCGGACTGTCTATCAAACACCACTGAAGTGACACTGGGTATTTCACTGCTGAGCCCTGGGCAGTTGTTCACTTCAAATTTACCAAGAGCAGAAATAAGGCTTCAGTCACTCCTGAGTGCAGAAATCCCTGCCCAGGGAAGAAGGGGAAGGATATTTACCCCAATACAGCTCCACCTTCTCAGGCAGCAGGAGCCTCAGTGCCTGCCAGGCTGCCAAGAGCATTTCTTCACCTGTCCACCAACTCCTTTAGCCCTGTTTTGTTTCCAGAACAAACACCTGGGGCAGGCTGGAAGTCTCTGCTCTGCAGCCAGCATGGAATATTCAGTGTTGGAACTGACCCTGATGCTGCAGAGGCTGAACCCAAAGTCAAACCCAAGCTCCAAAAGGTCTGTGAGTGTTAGAGGTGAGAGCAGGAAGTGTTTGGAGCTGGCAGCAGTTACTGCTGCCAGGGGTGAATGGACCAGAGGATCCAAGCACCAAAGCCAGTGCACCAGAACCATCTCAAAAATTGTGAGGAGCTGCACTCCTGAGAACCCCTTCCAGCCAAGAGAAACAGGAATCAGGAAAGAACCAAGGCTTTCCAATTCCCTCCTGTCTTGCTCTCATTCCTTGGCCACACAAACCTTGCCAAGCACCATGTGCCAGCCACACCTGCCAGTCCCTGTCATCATGACTGGGCTCTGCTGGTTTTTCACAAGCTCAGGACTGGACAAACTGGGTGTCAGCAGAGCTTTATCCCAACCCCTCCCTCCCAAAGAAGAAGTTAAGGGGCTTCAACAAGCCACACTTAGGGCAGGGGACCTGGTGCTGAGGGTTGATGGAGCACTGGTTACCAGCCCCCCAGGCAAGGGAGGGACAACTGATGACTCCTTATTTATGTGCCCCTATAGCTGCAGGAAACCTTTGGAGGGGGTTATTTCCTTCCTGTTCCAGAGGCTTGTGCTGGGGGCCACGTCTGATGGAAACCTTTGCCAGCAGAGATGCAAAGTGGTAGCAAAATGCAGGTTGGAGAATCAGGGGATGGTTCTGCCTAGCAAAACACCTTCCCTTTAGGGTTTACACAATGGGAAGTCGGGGTTTAGCACAGAATTTTGGGGGTTCAGAGATAAAGCAGTGGAAAGATCAGGAACAGGAATCCAGGGGTGCGGGACGAGCGCGGGAGCTGACCTGATCCTGTCACTCGTCCCACTGTACCCCCAGCGGCTCTCCACCTGCTGGAAGCGGCTGATGCTGCACTCCTTGCCCCGCAGGCAGCACCGGGGCCGGTCAATGAACTCCACCCGCGGCTTCGGGTTCACGGTGAAGTGCAGGAACAGGCTCACCACCTCCCGGTCCGTCAGGATCCCCGACTGTGCTGGCCCTGCAGAGGGGAGGAGAGTGGTGACACTGTCAGCCTTTGGGAACCAGAGAGTCACAAAATATCCTCATCTGGAAGGGGCCCTCAGGGATCATGAATCCCACCCCCCAGCCCTGCCCAGACCCCCAACAACCCCACCCTGTGCACCCTGGCAGCGCTGTCCAAACGCTCCCAGCTCTGGCAGCCTCGGGGCCGGGACCATTCCTGGGGAGCCTGGCAGTGCCAGCACCCTCTGGGGACAGAAACCTTTCCCTGAGATCCATCCCAAGCCCTGACACAGCTCCAGCCGTTCCCTGGGCTCCTGGCCCTGTCCCAGAGCAGAGCTCAGCCCCTGCCCCTCCCCTCCCTCGGGAGGAGCTGCAGCCCCGAGGAGTCTCCCCTCAGTCTCCTCTGCTCCAGCTGAACAAGCCAAGAGCCCTGAGCCGCTCCTCAGACCCTTCCCCAGCTCCGTGTCCCTCCTTTGGAGGCTCTCCAACAGCTTTAGATCCTCCTGATCTCGTGGTGCCCCAAAACTACACAACCAGAAGGGACCCCTTTGGGATTCTCATGGAGAAACAAGCCTGACTTGCAGCTGGGAGCAGGCAAAACCCTCATCATAGATGGGATCCCAGTGGTACATGAGGACATTAAACCCCAAACAAAGGTGCTGCCCTTTATCCACATGGCAGTCATGGGCTACAGAGCCTCCATGGAAGATGGAGCTGTGATTAAGTGCCTGGCTCCGTGGAGCCCAAATGCAGTGGGCTACCAAAAACACCCTAAAGCATGCAGGTGATCCTTGCTCCGCCCCTCTGGAAATGATAATATTGGTAAGAGACAGGGATTTCCTTACATCCATACCTGGTGGTTCAGGCATGATGGAAGCCCATGAGGGGTAGGGATAGGGACTGTCCCCCAGTTACAGTCAACTCAAAAAGTTTAAGAATATTTTTACTCAAGACAAAGGTGGTTCAGCTCATTCCCTCAGGCATTTAATCCACATTTCGCACTTTAATACCTTTACTGAAGAACCTTGGGAAAAACGCTAATGATTTTATCAAGAGCTGGAGAATGTTCTCATCTTTTCTCCAGTAACAAGAATTTTTTTCCAAAGTGATCACAGAATCACAGCACAGTTTGTGTTGGAAGGGTCCTTAAAAGTTCACCCAGTGCCACTCCCTGCCAGGCAGGGACACCTCCCACTGTCCCAGGCTGCTCCCAGCTCCAGTGTCCAGCCTGGCCTTGGGCACTGCCAGGGATCCAGGGGCAGCCACAGCTGCTCTGGGCAACCGACTCAGCAATGCCAAACTCAATCTTTGCAAACTACTTCAAATACTTTCAAAAGTGAAACTGGATAAAAACTAAGATTCAAAAGCCTCTCTTTACCCCTGTTTGCACAAGGCTTTGAACAGAAACAAGACCACTGGTACTGGGGCAACAACAGCAGTTAAATGCTCTTTAATGTGGGGAGTAAATGCCCAGCTATTTTTAAGTCCAGAACTTCTTGTAGCTGCTTAAATTCAGCATAAATTACCCAGACATAGCATGGTCCAATGCCATAATGGGGAAAGACTCAAGAATTCAAGGAAGTCGACTGCTCACAGGTAAATGAGCTTTGGGAAAATTTGCTCAGCAAAAAATCAGCCTCATTGATCGTGTCTGAACTTATCCCCTGTTGCTACAACTCACTTCTGCAATGTCTCAAATTACCTGCTCCGAGGGGAGGGAGGGACCCATTTGCCAGTTAAAACATCTTCATGCAAAACCCCACATTTGATACCAGATTATACAATAAACTGGTGAAACCACTGCTGTAAAACCCCCTTTTTTTTGGCTTTTGGGAAAGGGGTGTGGAGGGGAAAGGTTTCTCTCTCCGGTCTCTGCTGTGATCACCAAAGAAATCAGAGTCACTCAGAAACACAGAAAAAGGACAAAGCTGAAGGAATTCCACGTTCATTCCTTGTTTAAGGAATGGCTAATCATCACAGCCCCTCAGGTTTGGGAGTTTTGTTCATCTTTTAGGTTAACGTGGATTAGAAAACATAAGAATTTCTCTTAAAGCACAAAAGCACAAAGGGCCAGTTGGGACAGGCAGTTTGTGTCTGATGACATGGTGAGGGGCACTGGCATTCCCAGCTCAAAATGCCAAAATTAACACCTCCCTCCCAGTGAGAGGATGACACAAAACTGAAAGGAAGGCTTGGAAGAAATGGGATCTACAGAAAAATGCAAGATCTCTGCATCCCTGAGCAAGCACCTTCTGATGAAATCCACATCCCTAAGGCCACATGACAGCTGTGACAGCCAAACAGAGAGTGGGGACCATGTCTGAAGCACAGATTCACTCCTTACTAACAGCCCTCCTCATGTGGGAACAGGGACATTAAGGACTGACCAGCTGACGCCAGCACTGCCCTGAGAAGTGACCTGCAAAGGAAGGGGGTCAGTGCCCCTGTTTGCTTCTGTGTACACAGCACTGCAGCCTAAAACAAGTTGCAGTTTGGAAAATGGCTCCACTGTGTCTTTTCAGCATGCAAACTATTTAAGCCGATTGCCAGCTCCCAGTCCCTGGGGAATCACCAGAGGATGAAGTCAAAGACAACAGGCAAGGAAAACAAAACAAAGCAATCTATAGTCCAAGCTGTGAAATGAGTTAGACATCTCTGCAGATCAAGATCTTAATGTAAACTTGAAAAACACTTTGAGACACAGACTAAACAACACCAAGCCTTCAGCTCAAAGAACATTTTCAAAGCTTTTCTGAAATGAACAGCATCAGCAAGTCAGGGCCAACTCCACCACTGCATCATGGACAGGATGGGGAGAAACATCCCCATTTCTCCCTGGGAACAGGATACGATGAACACCAATTATTTCCAACTCCATCAAGCTTTGTGTAGTTTAAATGCTCATGATGGTTGGAAAGCAGGACAGGTGAACCCCAGTTTGGATCTTTGCTCTCAGATAGACGGGATGGTAACCACCCAACTGTGCTGTGAGAGCAAACACAGCTTTGATCCCCCTGGCTCCTCCCAGGGGGGCACCACAGGCTTTAAAACCAGTGAAAGGGCATGGATGAAAATGGCATTTAGAGAGTGCATTTTATAATCATAAATTACAGAATGGTTTTGGTTGGAAGGGACCTTAAAGCTCATCCAGTGCCACCCTCTGCCATGGGCAGAGACACCTCCCACTGTCCCAGGGTGCTTCAAGTCCTGTCCATCTTGGCCTTGGACACTGCCAGAGATGGGGCAGCTACAGCTGCTCTGGGAAACCTGTACCAGAGCCTCACACCCTTATCCAATCTATCTCTTTATCCAATCAAGCCCCTTTTAGGGGGAGAATGGGAGAAAATGGGGAGGAACATGGGGGAATCTCACATTTAAATTACTACAGGATACACAGAAAAAATCCACTTTCATGTGACTTAACTGTAGCTGAGGAAAAGCAAAGACCAGGATTGGTTGAAACACCTTTGTAGAGTTACCTGCTGCAAACTCCTCAATAGTCATCAGTGGGAAGCGGATAAGGGAGAGAGCTTTGCCCAGAACCTTCCGCTTGTTCTCTGGAATCACCTGGAGCTGCTGCCGCTGACACTCGGCCTCCGACCAGCGCACCACGGCATTGAACAGGCGAACCTCCCGGATCCCCAGGGTGTCCCTCTCCAGCACTGCCACCAGGGTGTCTGCAGGGCAGGACAACAGGCACAGCTTCAGCCTCTAACCCCAAATCAGCCCCTTCCACCTTGCCAGGAGTATCCACCTTGCCAGGAGTATCCACCTTGCCAGCCGGAGAAGCGGCTGATCCAACAGCATCTCCCAAAAGTGCTGCCTGCAGCCTCTGAGGAAGATTTATCTGCATATTCCATCAGCAAGGAACTCACTGGAGCAGCAAACAGAGCCCATTTAATTGGCATGTTAATGCAAGTGCAGGAGGATGAATTGCAACTTGCTTGACGTCAAATTTGGATGAAACAAGCAGCACGAAAGCCAGAAGGTGACCCGTGCCTTACCTCCACAGCCCCTCTCATTAGACGAAGGTTAAAGCCTGAATTTTAATGTTCATTAACTGTGCCCAGCAAGTTTGGAAACTGCAGACGGTAATTAAAATAGCCAGTTCTTGCTTCCAAAAACACAACACCTTTTTAACTTCCAAAACCTGACAAAGACTTGGGGAATAAAGCCAACTCTACAAAAAAAGGCAAGTTTACACCCACCCAAAACCTGCCAACATCAACACAGGAAATGGGCTTTGTGTCATGAAAACTCAAGTTGCACCAAAGTAAGCAGATTCCAGGGTATTTCTGTAGGCAAGGCAGCAAATGCTTTGGCAAACTCCCTGTCTCCAGCCACTCTGTGCCAGAGACTGTTCAACTGATTGCTCCAGAACAGCCAAGCCTCAAAGTGCCAAGCATTAACCTGTAACAACTTTGGAGAGAAGCTGGTTATGAAAGCAGGGAGAGAGTGGGAGCAGGGGAAAGAGTTTACCCAGGTCAATGTCTGTAAATCCCTCTGCATTGATGGCATCTGAGGTGTTCTTGTCTATGTTCTCCAGGCACAGGCTGGCCAGCTGGGGTTCATCAAACAGCCGGGCCTAGGGAGGAAACAGAGTCATTAGCAGCAAAGGTATTTTAAAGTTTACACTAAGAACCCCCCTCTTCCCCTGCCACAGCCCATCTTCATTAGCAATACCATGCCTGACTGCACCAGGAATCCACTGGGCCTTTCACAAGCAGTTAAGCATGACAAGGCAAACACTAGAAAATTCTGTGTTTGGCAGCAGCCCTGGTTCAGCTGTGCATGTCTTCAGGCACGTCTTTGTTTTAACATCGCCGGGTGCAGGCACCGATCGTGCTTTCTAGCACCATACTGACCCTGTCAGCTGAGCATGGGCAATTTTTACATCATTTTGCTATTTACAAGAAAGCTTTGCCCAGTGACTCCAGGCCTGCTTGCTCGAGGAATAATGCAGAGGCAGCTTATTCTGTAAGAACAGCCACACTGATCTCGTGTATTAGCAAAAAAGCTGCAGCAGCAGTGCCTGTGTGTCCTGGGGTGCCCTGCAGGGTACACAGCCTGCTTAGTGCATTTCCATGTTTTGCACAGAAACAGCTACTCTAATCCAGTCACCTTAAAGAATTTATCCCAAAATAGGTTACTATTCCAAGCAAAGCCTGCACACAGCTTGGAGCTCAGAATTTCTCTGCCCAACTTAAGCAAAGTCTTGTAATAATTTTGCTGCCACTTCAGATCACCCTGGACTGCCATGTGTTACCAACCTCATGCCCAATATAAGCAGAAATGGGGTGGAACACACAAAAACCACTAAATGACCTCTTACTTCCAGTGCTTTGGTTTTGCTGTTTAGGAAAGAGCTGCCTTGACATCACACCTCACAAGAATACACCAGGATTCAAACTCACTGCCATAGATAAGGTTTAAAACTCATGTTTTGGGGTGGGAATTCCACCACTCAGGAGGCACCTTCAAGCATCTTCTGCTCCACCCCTGCTCATGGGATGTGGAGCTCAGCAAGGCCAACCTCTGATGCTGAGACCTCTGCTGCAGGAAGCTGAAACAGCCACTTCTCAGGGCCCAGGGAAAACTTCAGCAGTTGTCACCTGCTCCAGGGGCTGGAGGGCTGCCAGTGCCTTACACTCTTGGCATCAAGAGCTGTGACTGACTCAGACTTTACTACTGTAGTGGCTCTTTGGACATGTGAGGAATTACATTTTGCTCAGAGTTCTCCCCCACAGCAGCTCCAGGCAAGCTTTATTTCCTTGCTGATCAAAGTGACATTTGGATGTACGTCTGGCATGAAAGAGGATCACAGTTCACTGAGGCACAATCAATTAGGAAAAAGCTGTTTGCCCCTGATATTTCTGCCACTAATATTTCTGCAGAGATCAGCAGTTGTTTGAGACAGGCAGTGACACAGCTGCTGGACCAGCAGGTTGGGCAGACACACACAAAAGGCCTTGGGCTTCAACTGGGATCTCAGGTCCATGATTTTCAGGCTGCTGGGCAAAGCCTTGTACAAGATATATTTCAGGTCAGTAATTTACTGAAGAGGTTGTTGGTTTGATGCAGTGAAAGCAGAAAACAGGCAGGTTTTCACATTGCAGGACCAGAAACAAGAGGGTTGTGAGAAGAGATCCTTTCAGTGAGGTCCAGCCAGTCATGGAGATCGGGCACGTTTCTCAAACATCCCAGGCTTGGTATAGAGCAACAGTGAACATAAAATGAGATGGCAATCACCACTGATAATTAATCAGAATGGACAAGCCACAAATAAAAGGAACCAGGAAAGCCCTTCCCCATCTTGCATTTCAGCTGCCTCAGTGCCATTGACTGAAGGCCAGGTGGTATTTTAGTTTTGGTACCTGAAACACAAGGACAGCTTTCTTTTTTGCCAAAGAAGGACCTTTTTGACTCATAAGGAAGCCACCACAAACCTAAATATTACCTTGCCAAAGCTACAAACTCAAATGCAGAGACACAGGAAGCCACAAAAAATCTCAGCATAAGGAACACCACCAAGAGCTATCCTAAGATGCCTTCCCAAAACTTCAGCAGATCTCTCCCCAGCTCTTGGCTAACAGCTCCTGATGTTTCAGATTGCAGCTGCTGAACCCAAAGAACGGGAGAGCTGCAGCCAAGGAGTCACAATTGTCCTACCATGGGAGCACAGATTTGGCTGCCATCAGCCAATCATGATGAGCCTTTGACTCCTGAATCTGCCTCTGGGAAGTGCAGTGTGGATTTCCCCACGTCTCGGGGACTATCTCATCTGCTCATGGCACATGGAAAAGGGCCAGGTTAAAGAGGATGTAAAAAGAAGGCCATGGAGTGTTGCAGGAATAGCTGAACCCAAGCACTGACGAGTGTCTACAACAGCAGTGTGACATGGAAGCACTTTGAGAACTGATCCAAATATTTAAACTCAAAAAAAACCTTCCAGCCTAATCCCAAGCAAAGAGCTCAGCAGTCACTGCTTCAGGCCAGCACTGCTTCAGTATCTGCAAAACTGCTGTAGCCACTGCCACCCACACAACTGCTACAGCCAGAGCCTGAGACACACCTGTACCCCTGACAAGGAGGAAAATCCAGCAGACAGGAATGCTGAGCAAGACAGGGCAATCCCTCAGAGCCAGACCACCTCAGTGTGCTGGTTCCCAACCCAGTGCAGCTGGCAAACTCCTCTGCAAGGTCTATTCAACACCAGACATGACAGCAGCTTTCCTGAGCTGGCTGATCAGAAACATCCCTCCAGAGCCAGTCCAAAGTCTGCCCATTCCCTAAAATACAGAAACTCACACAATGCCTGTTTCTTATTCCTACAGCACCCAGAACAGGGTAGCCCCTAGCAGTGCCAGACTCTGCCACACATGTGACAGCACCGTGGATATCACCAATATGGCATCAGCAGTCAGAGAGAGAGTGGCAGGGACCTGAGAAAGAAAATGGGGCTGGGAAATGGGGAGGACAGTGATGTTCATTTAATCAACCTGGATGCAGTCTGGTATTTTCCAAATGAAACAGAAGTTGTAAACATTGTCTTCTACTTTGCTGCTTCAAGAGTCAAGTGGAAGGTGGAGGAGCCCAGCACTCAGAGGCTGGATGAGACCCAGGGCCCAGGGACAGCTGCTCTGACAACTCCGTGTCTGTGAGACTGCAGTGCAGGAGGAACAGGCTGAGGTAGAGAGCACCTTGCTCCTGCCCCAGGAAAATAAACCAAAGAACTCATGAAAAAGTTTTCCTTCACCCCCACTTCAGAGAAAGGATTGCACAGAAGTCCTTCAAGGAATGGCTGAGCAGCCAAACACAGCACTGAGAGAAAGCTCAGCATTACCAGTCCTGATTCTGTAACACACGGAAATCCTCTCATTCCACTTTTCTTCTTGGCAGATGAAATCTTTCCACCCTGTTAACTCCATCCCCAGCTCACACTCTGGAAGGAACAACATGCCACAGTGAAACAGAAATATCTGAAATAGCAGCAACGTTTGCTGTGTTTTATTGGTCATTGTAAGAACCTGCTCAGCAATGCTGGACTCCTGTGAGATGAATTCAAAACGACCCAGAACTGCTCCACTTTGGGTGATCAACTCTGTAATACCCAGAAAACTCCCATTTTCTGACTCTGCTGGGCCTTGCTGAAGGCAACTGATACAAACTCACCTGAGTTAACAGCATGAATGCATTGTCTGCTCGGAGGTTTTTTTTAAGAAACTCCACACAATGAGCTTCAAGGGCTGGAACTGCATATTTCTTAGCTGTGTAAAGTGTTGTCATAACAGTCTCTGGTCCAATCTGAACTTCGTCTGAATAAAGAAATCTGAAAACACACAAACATTGCTGCAGTGAATTAAGATAATGGGGTAAAACTCCTGTAATTCAAAGAAAACATGTTTGTGCCTCTGCCCGTCAGCCTAGATCCACTTCCTCTACTGGAGAGATAGGAGGGTTTTCACATCCTTTCCAGTCACTCTGGTTTATGAAGGAGATTTTTTTTTTTGGCTGCTGAATTTGAATAAATAAGGACAAAAATTCTTCTCTTCACCTTCAGAAGAGAAGCTCCATTTTACAATACTAATTCAGAAGTGCTGATAAGCACTCAAACATATCCATCCACTGCACACGAGATGCTTTACCCACACTCCCCTTTCTCATCTCTTCACTTTATAGACTGAACTCTTTCATTCCATAACACAGATGTTTAAGTACAGCTTACAATGCAATTTCAGCACAAAGCAAGAGTTCATTGCAGAGAAAAACAAGGACTGCCATGCTGCAGCAAAGCACCAGTCTTCACTGTTAGGCCAAAGCAAGGAGGCACATTCATATGTGAAAAACAAAGGTCTTCCTAGGAAACCTGACTGAACACCCTCATACCTGAACTCACTGACCAGAGACAGCAGGAACTGACAGGCTGAGCTCAGTTAAACCAGTGACATATTGGTGTTGGTCGTTATCACAGAATCCTAGACTGGTTTGGCTTGGAAGGGACCTTAAAGACCATCTTGCTCCATCCCATGCCATGGACAGGGACACCTTCCACAGGTTGCTCCACACCCTGTCCAGCCTGGCCTTGGAAACTTTCTGGGATGAGGCAGCCACAGCTGCTCTGGGCACCCTGTGCCAGGGCCTCCCCACCCTCCCAGGGAACAATTCCTGCCCAATATCCCATCCATCCCTGCCCTCTGGCACTGGGAAGCCATTCCCTGTGTCCTGTCCCTCCAGCCCTTGGCCCCAGTCCCTCTCCTGGAGCCCCTTTAGGCCTTGCAAGGGGCTCTGAGGTCTGCCTGGAGCCTTCTCTTGCCCAGGCTGAGCAGCCCATGCAGAGTTTTTGTTAACTGTTTTTCCTTTAACCAGTGGAGCGTTTTCCACTTGGGATCTCAAAGGCACAAAGTACAGAAATGTAATATGGTGTTAACTGTGCTTGGCATTCCTGTTCAACAGGATCTTTTGGCAACTCCAGCAATTTCTTCCCCTGCATTTCTCTGAAGGGGGCACAGCAGTGGCTGCTGTTTCTGGAGGCTTCCCACAGCAGCAGGGCTCTTCCAGGGGGATGCCAGGCAGTGTTCTCATCTGCAGCAGAGGAACTCCTGCTCCTCCAGCTGGAGAGGACGCGGATGCCATTCAGGGAAGCATCAACAGTGGGATCCACAGGAAGGGAAGCACTCACTCTGCTGAAAGCAGGCTTTTGTGCTGCTCCAGGGCATCTGTCAATAGCAGCATCAGGCTGCAGGTTCATCAATGGATTTTGCACACATCCCTTCCCAGCCCCATTTGCACTGAACAGTCCTTTCTATTCCAAGATTAAAAGAACACAGTGGCTCTGAAACCAATTATTTGTTTACTGCAATGACTACGTCAGTATTTCTGTTTACCACAGTCCAGTGTGTGCTAAGAGGGACAACAAGAGATGCTCAAACTGTCAAAAAGCCCAGTATCAATTTAAAAGAACATTTAGACTGTAACCCCAGACAATCAAAACGTTCTTTGTGTTAACATAAAAATAATAATAATAATAATGAAAAGTATATGAATCTGTACGCAATTACAGCAAACCTCTTAAAGGTCACCAGCACACAAAATCCATCATGATCCAATATCCAGATGGGACCTTCTGCAGAATATTCAGGATGGGCACTTTGTCCCTGGATAAGCTCCTGATCCTACAGCATTAGATCATGGCTTGGACCAAGTCCAGAGACATATGTAAGGATCAGCTGCCATTCCAGATCAGTGTTTGGTGGTTTTACTCCAGGAACTCATACCACATACTTGGTCAGCTTCCCCCTGGAAAGCAGCACACAAACTTCCTCTGGCACATTTAAGCTCTGAGTACTTTAAAAGCAACAGTTTCATTCCAGATTTAAGTATCCAAGATATCGCTGGCCCATGGGCACAGCTACTGCAGCCTAACTGCAAGCTCAGAGGCACTGAAGCAATCCACAAACGACATCTTCCATTAAAAAATATTTATATTTCCGTTGAAATCCACCTAAACTCATCAATTTGTCTTTTGAGATGATGGGTCTCTTCTGAAATCCCTCTGTTTAATCAAGTGCTGAAATCTCAGCACTGGCAGGGAAACAACAGGACTTTTGCCTCTAATTCACTAGATATTTGAGCCTCACTAAGATTTAAAGATAGTTACTAGCTCTGCACTCCAGAGAGATCCACGTGGCTGATAGGCACACACCAATTAGAGGGATTCCCCACATGCAGGTGTCTGGTTTAAAGTATGCCAAAGGGGAGGGGGCTCAGGGCTCCCAATTATTTCTGGCCTTTCATTCTAGCCAAGATCAATTTTAAAATATTCCAAGATAGCACAGGCATGACCAAAGCACTTTGTGAAGGTAAAGCAAAAAGTGTGCCAGAGCTATATATAGCCACTGCTCCCAATAGGAAGCAAGCAGGGAACATGTCAAGAGCACAGGACTGGAAACCCCTGGAAGTAGGTTACAGAAATCCTATAAAAACAGGACAATGACTTTCTAGCATCCATTCAGGAATGCTGCTGGATGTTGAACAGCACCAGCCGAGCTTAAAGGAATTGGTGAATAGGACGTTACAGCCCCTTCCTCCTCCTCCTCCTCCTCCTCCAGCACACAGACTTACAACACACACAGGAAATGTAAATTCAAACCCAGCTCTCCAAAAGAGGAATAAAACCACACAAAGGGTGATACCACATGGAACGGCTGACATTTATTACATAGCCCTGCTTACCTGTTACAGCTTGCTTATAACCTAAATAAGCTCCAAGTATTTGTAACTTAGAGAGCTTTCAGAGGATCACTTTTCTCCTCTTTTCTCTAAGAGTATTTGGGTGAAATCAAACCAATTCATGAATAAGAATCTATAAGACAATGGCCAGTTTTTTTTTTAATGGAGTAGGTACACTAGACTTTTACCCAGAAAAAACAGGGATTTGACACCAGCATTTAAATATCCTTGCACAGATCAAAGAAGCATTTTATTTTGGAAGTTAACAATCTCTGCTCTACTAGTATTTCCCTGCTTTCACTAAGAACATTTGTTTTCTACACTAAATCTGTGCAGCCCAGTTATCCTGTGCTCTAGAAGCAGCTTACTTGAGCAAAGCTAGGAAGGCAGCAGGCTCCACGTCAGGCAGCTCAATCTCTGTGGAGGTTGTGGCCATCCCACCATTAAACATCGCATCGAAGACGGCGCTGCCCACGGCCAGCACGAACCTAACGTGAAAAAAGAAACAAACATGCAAATAAAAGCTATGTTAAATCATATTCATCTTCCAAAAAAAAAAAAAATCCCAGGCTTGTTGCTAATCCCCAAAGCCACCCTCAGGGAAAGCAAATCATTTGTGGTGGTAAAGCAAACGTGTTTTGCAAGAGCAGGGAGGGACAGGCTTGCTGCTCTTTTACTGCTGCAAAGCACCAAAGCTGCAAGGAACTTCCTTCTGAGTCCTGTCCTGGGATACAGCACAGTAATGGTTCCCCAAAGGCCAGATTTTGAGGATTATGGAATAGAATACACACGGCTGCTTTGCAAAGTCCTTGTAGAAGCCTATGGATCATCCTGAGCTTGAGACACTAAGAAACAGAAAAGTTAAGGAGTTCAAGTTCTTCCAGTAAACAGAGCTGAAGTCTTGGTGCATTTCTCCACAGTCACCTACTGGAAATACCTATGGAAAACTTGTCACTGCACACTACCCATCCTCTTCCTCAGATCCAGGCACACATCCCTGGTGACAGCAGAGCAAGATCCCAAAACATGAAACTGCATTGACAGCAGCACCAGGAGTTGCCTTCCCCAGGCACATTGCTGAGCTCTTCCATGAATAACCTGTTCCAGGCTTAGCCCAGAAGGAAGAGCAAACCTCCCTCGGAGAAAACCAGCACTGTGAGGTGCACACAAAACCCTTCAACATTGCTGAGAGCTTACGTGGTAATTACTGGCGCAGAGAAGAACGTTATCAGCTCTAAAGAGACTGGAAGCAGGAACTTGCACAAAACAGGTTTGAAATCAAAAATTACATCCCAGTACTCTCATGTAAACAAGATGATTCCCCCTGACAGATCCCAACTCCTGCTTGTAGGAGGAGGCCCAGGCCTGGGCTGCTGAGGGGCCTGTGCATATTTAAGCTGCTGTACCTGCCTTAGGACTTAGTAATTTTGAGAACTTTCTTGTTTGAAAATGCAGAGATAAGCTTTTGCCATGAAGGATTCCTGGGGTCTGCCACCACGCAGCTCCCTGAAGTTAAACCCAGCCCAGGCCACAAAGGTCACAGCTCAGCAGTGTGGGGAAGCAGAGCAGCCCAGGCTGCAGGAGATGATTGCAACCATTTCTCCACCAACTAGGAAAAGGAAGAAGCTGGAATATTCCAGGCTCTTGCTGAAGTGGTTTGACGCACACTTCCAGAGAAGCAGGCAGAAATCCACACAGGACAGCAGTCATGGAGCAGAAACCTCCAGCCCAAGCAAAGTGCAGCACTAAAGGGGAATTTCAGTCAGATTTAGTAGGAAATTTCCATTTAAATAATGTTTTCATTTTCTCACTTTTCACTGCCCTCCCATCCAGAGGAGGCTTCCCAGGGATACAATGGAGCAAAGCTCCATGGATGTGCCAGGCTCGTTTGCTGTGACCGAGTTTGGCTGATGAGCCGGCTGCATTGTTCCTGATGGGCTCAGGGAGCCCGGGACAAACCACAGTGGTTACAAAAAAAGTACACATATGCATATTTCTGTCAAACCATTCTCAAGAAAAATGTCAAGAACAAATAAAAACCTTCCTCATAATACCAGAATTGCCAGATGAAACAAAAATCCTTGTTCCTCCAAAAGCAGCAACGGTGGCAAAACAATCGCTGGCTTTGTCTGATACTAAAAATTAACATATATTAATTGCACCCTCAAATTTTCATTCTCACAGCTAGCACAGTATAGGCCCTCAATGGGCAAGAGCTTTCAGAAGCTATTTGAAAAGGGCATTCATTTAAAAAAACTCTCAAATGTTTGCTTCCATTTCAGTCAGGGACAAATCAGTCGGATTTTGTAAACTGCTGAGCCCTAATAGGATCCCAGGAGGTGCCAGAGAAACACAGGACTCCACATTTGAAATTCTCTTAAAACATTAAGAGAATATAACTAACATAAGAAAACCCCTCTCTCTCCAGTGTTTTCCTACTCTTCCTAAAATGAACATTTAAAGCTGCTCTAAAGACACTCCAGGAAAAGCAGGGATGCACACCATTCCTCCTACACAATCCAACAGTTTTCCCCAACCATGCAGGTCTGCAGAAGGAAGAGACAGGTTTGTTTCAGATGGGAAAATTCAACAGAAAGTTATTTTTAAACACTTTTGTGGCCAAAATAAAGTGGACTACTGAAAGGAGGCAGAGAAATCAGCAGAAACAGAACAAAGGAACTAAGAAAGCAAAACCTGATCTCTCTTCATTCCCTTTGCACCAGGAAGAGCCAAAGTCAGCTGACTTTTGGCAATAAGTCACAGGAACTTCCATGAAGTTAATTATTTGATTTTTCACGAGGATCCAGAGCTGACTCCACAGGTTGTTAAGGCCTGCAAAAAAATGTCTTTCCTTCTGTTTTCTTGCTTCCTACCACAACATTCCCTGCTTCATGTTCACCTTGGCACCTCCACTTGTCACCTGGTTTCATCTGCACACCCACGACTGCTGCTCCCTTTCCAGGCACACAGTAACACCAATAATAATAAAAGAAACCACTCAAAACCCACAACTACCCCACCGCTGCCACACCAGCTCCCTCCTCCATCTGCACAACTGCGGAGAAACCTTATAATATCTATTCCAGAAGAGCTGGCACAGGAACAGAGCAACACGTGACATGCTGGAGCTTGGTGACACCGTAGGTGATGAGAAGTTGGTGATGATGATTGTAGGCTGGCTGCAGAGGATGCAGACCCCAGGTGAAAGGAGGAGCAGACAGGAGCAGCCCTACACAGGAGCTGAGCCATGGGACACCTCAGCACACAGAACTGCAAGTTAATGTGTCTGAGGAAAGACAGGATGGGCTCAGAGGACATTCCTGGAAACAACAGCCAAAATCTTACTCAAGTTGTCCCCAGGCTGTAGAATTCCCAGGCTAGAGCACGCACAGGGCTGCATCCCCACATGCTTGCCCTGCTCACTCTCGGGCCCTGTTTTCTGGCTAATTAACAAGTTTAATTAAGACACCCATGCAGCTCCTGGCTGGTGAGGTTTAGACATTTCTAATCCCATTGATACTGTGCTCAGTTAAGCTAATCTGGAAGAAGACAAAAACTCTTCCCTCTTACTGCTGGGTCTAATCAATGTGTTGACCTTGGCTATGTTGGCGCCATGAAGCTTCGAGGCAGCCGCTCGGCCCGGCCTTGACAGCAAAAACAATTAAGGCCATTCCATCTTCTTGAAGGCTGATTTCATCAGCAAAAGAGAACAAGCTCAAGGCTCAGAGACAGAGCCTGCTCCAGGGTAGGCAAGGAACTTCCATGGGATCTGGAGCCTCCTCCAGGTGGAAAGTACCTGATCTTCTCAGGGCTGCTGATGCATGGACAGGTGAGCCTTCAGTCAAACCCAGCAGCACCATTTACACTTTTTATCTACAAACTAGGCTCTCACACACAAAATTAATGTTTGCTCTTAGTTGCTCTGTGAGATTTCCACTGCCTGTCTCTGAGGCTTGATACGAACTGCTGAACCACAGAATCCCAGACTGGTTTGGGTTGGAAAGGACCTTAAAGCTCATCCAGTTCCACCCACTGCCATGGGCAGGGACACTTTCGTCCTTCCCAGGGTGCTCCAAGCCCCATCCAACCTGGCCTTGGACACTTCCAGGGATGGAGCAGCCACAGCTGCTCTGGAAACCTGTGCCAGGGCCTTACCATCCTCACAGGGAACAATTCCTTCCTGATGTCTAATCTAAATCTCCCCTCATTTCAGACTAAGGCCATTAACTGAACTTGCCAGGCTTACTCAGAAACATACCTGAAGCTACAGCTATGTCAGAAACTTTCTCCTGGCACCAGCACGTGTGGACAACATCACCTGTGGACATCACCTGTTCTCACTGGGCACATGGCACTTCATTACTTCAACCTACAAAAACTCCACATCCTCCCAGCTCCAACCTGGAGAAGCCTGACCAGGAACCACCTCCACCATCACTTCCAGCTCCCACAGGACTGCACCTCTCAGATTATTTCTGCAACTCAGCCTGTTGCCAAAGCCATTCCTAACACACCCATGCAGTCACATCAAGGATGACAGACCCCTCCCTGAGACACCACGAGGAGCTGTCCAAGAACCCTATTTAGGATCTGCTCCTTCTGCAGCCTCACTTTGTATCTGGCCTGGTATGAAAATTTACACGACTAAAACAGACTGCAGAAAATACTTATCTAGGAGCTGTGCACTGTTGTGCCAGGGGAGGTTTAGATTGGATATTACGGAAAATTTCTTCACAGAAAAGGTTGTAAAGCATTGGAACAGGCTGTTCGGGGTAATGGTGAAATCACCATCCCTGAAAGTGTTCAAAAAATATGGCATGTACAAAAAATGTGGCACCTGGGGACATGTTTTAATGGTGAACATGGGGGTGATGGGCTGATGGTTGGACTTCATGATCCTAAAGGTCTTTTCCAACCTTAACAACTCCATGATTTTATGATTTCACACATCTGACAAAGCACCAACACCTACCCTGGTCATTGAAGTAAAACAGCACCTCTCCAACTGAACTCACGGCTGCTTTACAACTCAATTCCAACACAAAGTATGTTCTGCTGTTGAGCTGCTGTGGGAGAACTGAGCACAGAAGGGGTCTGGGTGGTTTTATTTTAAGCTCTCTTGTTTCTGAAATAATCACAGTACTTCATGAATCACCAGGATATCCCAACTGTAACATCACACGGACAAGTTTTGCTAAAATCTCTAGAATCCTTAGGTGGGACGTCACACGGTGACACACTCCATTCTATCTTTACCACCCAGAGCACCAGATGAATTTCAGAGCAATTAAGCAGCATCTCACTTAGGGGCCAATTTTCTTTATTTTTAAAGGTTCATTTATTTTCCATTTATTTCTGCACTGATCACCTGTCCCCACCCAGCAAACCTAGTTCTCAGGACAGGAGCAAGCTTACCCAAATACTAATTAAGCTTCAAATTATAAGAGAGCAAAGCTGACACCCTAAACACTCAAACCTAGCCTAGAACAAGTGCTGTTTGTTCTGAAACCAAGAGAGAGGGGGAAAAGCTGAAGGGGAAACTTCCAGGAACATGAGCACTTAGGAGAAAAGCAATAGTTTGAAACGGTTTGGAGCGAGGCTCCCTTTACCAAGCACAACTTCCAGGTACACCAAGGAGTCTCCCTCACCCCAGTTAAAGCTGGTTCCATCTCTGAGCTCTTCCTTAGGAGGCCCTTCCCAGGGTAGGTGGAAGAGGGTGGCACACGTGGATTCACTGGAGCTCCCCCAAGGAAACAGCAAAATGTCAATCAGCCACATCACAGCCGCATCATCCAGGTGGAGGCGATTCCCAGCTCAATTCCCAGCTCCTCTGAGCTGCAAATTCTTAAATGGCAGCTAGGCCTTAAGCATTAACCTCCACAGGTTACTCAGACCCAGGTGTTGTTCTCAACACAGCTCTTTCAGCTATTAACGGTAGTGGATTAACTCCCAAAATACAGGGCTTTGGGAGAGATTCGGTAAAGGTCATTTTAAAATTAAAATGTTGTGCACAAAACCTGGGTTCTCAAATCACTTTTTTTTTCATTTCCATCCCCAGTGCTCTCCCTGGTTTTGGTGAGCCCTATCAGCAGGGATCAGGCAGCCTGGGAGACTATTCCTCCTCACCACTACTTCTCACTAAACCAAGGGTTACTTCCAAGGGATATCCACGGATTTGGGGTTTTCAACACTGTGCCTGGCCCATTTATACCATCCCTCTGAGAAAAACACTCTCATCCCAACACCGGACCCATCGCCAGGCTGGTAACCAGGAGGAGAGACATGAACTGACCCGAGGGTTGGGAGAGATCTGGGGTGACCCTGACTGACCATGATGAGGGGCAGTGTCACCTCTCAGGGCCAGGGTAAGCAAACAGGGGGATGCCGTGCTCAGGACGTGTCCCTGAGCAGGGGGTGAAATGTGAGGTGCAGTTATGTGACCCCTTTTTTTCTCTTCACAAGGGAGGTACAGCAGCTCAAACCCTGCACCCCTGTAACCCCCTTGCTGGCACATCACCCCTCTGAGGGTGCAGGAGAGCCCACAGCCCTCCCAGAGCCATCTCTGAGGGGGAGTTTTAGGGATGAGGGGTGATCCCTGAGGGAGAGTAAAGGGATTATCCCTGAGAACGATGAGGGGCCATCCCCGAGGAACA
Source organism: Malurus cyaneus samueli (assembly GCA_009741485.1). NCBI lineage: Eukaryota > Metazoa > Chordata > Aves > Passeriformes > Maluridae > Malurus > Malurus cyaneus. Next base: position 2,444,548 of record CM019235.1, on the reverse strand, counting down.
GTTCTGAGAATAAGGAGACATTCCCTGAGAAGCAACCCCTGAGAGGCAGTTTTGAGGGATAAGGGGCAATTTCCTGAGGGAAAACGTGAGGGAGTAAAAGGCGCAATAACGGAGCAGTTTAGGCGGATAACGTAGAGGGGTGAGGAGAGCAATCCCTGAGGGGAAGTGAGGGGGATAAAGAGGCAATTCCCTGAGGGAATAAAGGAGCAATGCCATAAGGAATAGCATGGGGAGCAAGCGGAGTAATCCCCGAAGGGCAATTTGGGAGATGAAGGGATGATGCCTGATAGGCAGTTTCGGCAGATAAACGAGCGATTCCCTTTATCAGGGTCCGGGGGTTGAGGGGACCCCCGCAGGGCCATCAGGCCGCTCCCACGATGCTTCCGAGGCCCGGGACCCGCGGCCACCCCTCAGAGCCATGGGGCCGGATCCCCCCACACCCCACATCCCTCCCGCATTCCCGGCTCCCCACTGGACCCCCGCCCCCCGCCCCACCTGTGCGCCGGGATGCGCTGGGAGCCGCGGCCCTTCCCCACCAGGAAGTGCACGTCGCTGAGCACCTCGTTGTTGAAGAGAAACGCGAACCGCTCCTGCACGTCGCTTCGTCCGCTGCAGTTGTCACCGGCCCCCGCGCGGCCCCGCCGCCCGCCCCGCCGGCCGCCCCGCCCCCGCCGCCGCCGGCCCCCGCGCCTCCGCCGGCCGGCGGTGCGGGCCGCCTGTTGTGGTGAGGCCGGGGCGAGCGGCGCGCCGTGGTGCAGGCGCGGGCGTCCGTTGCCGGCGGGGGCGGCGCGGCTGCGGGCAGGAGGAGGAGAGCCGCCGGGCCGCCGCTCCCTCCGGCCGCCATCTGTGCGCGGCCGCGGGGCGGGCGGCGCGGGCGGCTGCAGCAGCACCAGCACAGCAGCGGCGGCGGGACACGCGGGGGCGGACGGGGGGGCGAGGCGGCGGAGATTGTCGGCGGTGGCGTCGATGGCGTGGCCGATGGCGGTGCGGATGCAGAGCGCCGGCAGCAGCGGCCGCATGGCGGCGCCGCCGCCGGCCGGGCACGGGGGGCGCGGAGCGGTGCGGGGCGGAGAGGCGTGGCGGCGGGCGGGCCGGCACGGATGGGAGTGGAGGGCGATGCGACGGGGGGAGGGGGTGATCCCGAAGGGAGCGATCCTGAGGGGAAGATCCTTGAGGAGGATGGGGGTCCATCCCTGAGGGGCGCTTTTCGGGATGAGGGGGCGACCTCTAAGAGTGGTGAGGGGCGATCCCGATCCCTGAGGGGCACTTTTGAGGGTAAGGGGACATTTGCTTGACCAACAACATAGGAGAGCGATCCCTGAGGGGCAGTTTTGGGAGAAGAGGGGATGAGTCCCTGAGGAACCAGTGTGGAGGAGTGAGAAGGGCAGTTTTGGTAGGCCATCCCTGGGGGCAGTTTGAGGGGTGAAGGGGTGATCCTGAAGGGGTGATCCCTGAAAAGGACGACGGCTGTCCCTGAGGGGCAGTTTGAGGGACAAAGGGGGTGATCCTGAGGAGGTGAGGGTCGATCCCTGAGGTGCAGTTTTGAGGATAAGAGATCGATCCCTGACGGGGAGTAAGGGAATGGTCCTTAAGGGAGTGATCCCTGTAGAGGATGAGGGGCCAAACCTGAAGGACAGTTTTGAGGATAAGGGAGCATTTCCCTGAGGAGAAACGTGGAGGGGGTGGCAAGAAGAGCAATCCCTGGGGGGACAACGTTGGAGATGAGGGATGATCCCTGTAGAGGAGGATGAGAGCACAGCCCTGAGGAGAAAAGGGCCATCTCTGAGGAACATGTGGGGCCATCTTGAGTGGGAGTTTTGGGGATGAAGGACCATCTCTGAGGAGCACGAGGGGGCAGTCTCTGAGGGGCAAAGGACAAAGGAGTGATTCCCTGAGGAGCAATGTGGGGGAGTGATGGGAGCAATCCCTGAGGGGCAGTTTTGGGGAAGCATTTCCATGAGAAGCAGTAGCAGGGGAGAGGGGAGCAATCCCTAAGGAGCATTTTAGAGTCGTGAGAGGACAGTTCCCTGAGGAACAATGTGGGGGAGTGACAGAAGCAATCCCTGAAAAGCAGTTTGTGAGATAAGGGGGTGATTCCATGAGGGGACAAAGGGGAGCAATCCCTGAGGGGCAATATTGAGGGATAAAGGGAGCATCCTGTGAAAAAGCTCATTCTGAGAAGGATGAGGGAGGAGGGGACCCAGAAAACACTTTGTGAAGGATGAGAAAGGGAGGTGCAATTCATACAGTTAAGGGTCTGAAGGGGGTCAGTGCTGGGGGTGAGGAGCTCAGGGAGGTTTGGGCCACGGAGAGGTGGAGGTAAAGTGGGGCTTTTTCCTTCATGCTCTCACACACCAGCCATTCCTCTACAGCCAACCCAGGCCTCTGCCATCGCCAGACCCCTGCTTTGTGTCCAGTAATTCCTCACAATGATCAGCTCAGAGTTACTGGCTGCTGCTGCTGCTGCTGCTGACACAGGCCCAGAGCACCATGGGATGCTACATTGCCAGGCCCACCACAGATATTACCCTGCACAGACTAGAGAGCCACAGCACCCTGATCCCTCACCTGGTCGTGGCCTGCTGCTCCCGAGATCCTGCTGGATCTGCTGAGCCAGAAACCACTGGCCAGTGTTGTCCCCACCGATGAAACATCCTCGCCAGGCAGCATGAGGTGGTGCAGGGGCAGGAGCCGTCTGCAAAGCAGAAGATTAATTAAGAGGCTGTGCCACTGCCTCACTGTGATCTCAGTAAGTGAACCATTAAAGTGATTTATTCTTCACAGGGTAATTACATTCCCCCTCTCTCTGTTATCTGTCCCCTGATCTGTGCTGCACACACATCCAGTCGGGAGCGGGCGTGTGGTCCGTGAGCCAATGTGTCAGGGAGGACATGGCCTGGCTGCCCCTTCTGCTTCCTGTGCCTTGGCATTACAGCTTCTGTAACACACACAGATGTGCTGTTTGTATGGATTGTGTGCTGTTTGTATGGATTGTGTGCTGTCTGTATGGATTTTACGCTGTTTTGAATGGATTCAACGCTTCAGACCCTCGCACAGCTCTGGGATCTCCCCATGAACCACTATGGCTGGACACAGCAGTGCTGCCACACTACAAATTTTGATTGAGAGCTTCCAGCCTGGCTTTGTATCGTGTTGTCAATACCCATTTCTGCTGCATTCTGTGCTGCCAGGTTTCTTGCTGCATTTTTAAAGCTGCTGTTCACATGGACAAGTTTTGGGAAACTCCTGTGCAGAGTCCAGAGCTCCCATCCTTACAGTCCCTGTGCAGGCAGGAATGAGTAGGAGCCTTTAGAATCAGAGAACCACAGAACCATGGAATTATTAACATTGGGAAAAGTCTTTAAAATCATTAAATCCAACTGTTAGCCCCAGTACCATTACTGTGTTCACAACTAAACCATGTCACATGCACATGTTGTCTGAACACCTCCAGGGCCAGAAACACAGCATTCCAGAGTATTTATTTAGAGTATTAAAAAAATCACATTTTTCAGAGAAATGGTCCTTTTTCCCGTGAAATCTTTCCTTTATTAATAACAATCAAACATTCAATAAGCCATATTCTCTCTTAAAAGGCTGCATCCTTTACTCTTTCACACCATTTGCTCAGCACATCACTCCCACCTTGCTGGCGCAGCTGCTTCTACACATTTCAGCGTCACACTTTTCCCTCGGGGCCGTACAGCCTGGCCGCCCGCCCGCTCCTGCTCAGGCCTGTCCTCTTTCGGATGCTCCTTTCAGCCCAGAAACATTAGAGGGAGCTGTAGACTCGCTGTGCCTGGCTGGATGGTTGGACGCGGCTGGTGGCTGGCAGGGATGGCCTGGAGCCTCTTCCCAAGGGCTGGGGGACACTGGCTATGATCCCGCATTTCTCCAGCTCGAGGAGTGCTGCAGGAGTGTCACTGTGGGGCTCCTGCCCTGCCTGGGCGGTGCAGAATTATCCAGCCTAACCCATTCTGCTGATAGAGGCTGAAGCCTCGCTGCCGTAGCATTCCCTGATCCCAAATCCCATCAAATCCATGGCCATCCTTGAGAAACTGGTGTCTCCAAGGGGTTGGTGTGCCTGCCAGGGTGGACAGGTGCTTCTCTATCACATGGGGAGGGGTTTCAGCACCAATTTGATCTCAATCTTTCCAGCACCACCACCTGCTCACCGTACTGTACCTGCCAACCTGCATGAGATAGATCTTGGTTATTCAGCCCATGATGAACTAAATAGCGGTGTTTGTGTCATGGCAGGAGCCAGAGGCTTGACTCTGGACCAGTGTAAGGAAACACAACCATGGAAGTAAGAGATAATACAGGTAGCACAGAGATCTGTGTGGGACACTCACTGTGGTGCTGTGCAATGGGATGAGGCGTTTGCTGCAGCAACCCTGCACCCCAGTGGTTAGTGGGGTGTTAGACCAGAGAAACAAAAAGATGAGTGTCCAACAGGAGACCTTACTGTCCCAAAAATAAACCTAGGAACAAACACTCCTATAAAAGTCCCAGCGTCATTATTTCTGGATCTGGTAGCCAACAGATTCCTTCAGAGATCAGGCACTGAGCAAAGGCAGCACTGTTTTAGTTGGGGCAGTCACAGTGTGAGCGAGTGCATCCCCCAGCAGTAACACTGGAGTTCAGCTGGTTGGGATGAAGGCTGATCCCACATCCAGGGCTGGAAATGAAAGGTCTCACAAGGCTACGAGCAGCTGAAATTAAACCCACAGAACCAGTGTGCTCAGAGTTGGATGGCAGAGAACATCTGGCCTTTCTTCACCTGGTGGAGGCAGAAAAATCCATTTACAAAGTGTGCTCTGAGCAAAAGCAGGAAATGTTTTTTCCAAGCAAAAGCCAGGCAGAGGCAGCTCTCTCCTGGCTGAGCAGCTCACCCAGAGGAGGTGTTTTAGGATATAAGGAAGCTCCGAGGAAGACAGCATGGCAAAGACACAGACATTGCTGGGTGTGAGTCAGAGAACAGCAAACTGGGACCTGCCAAACCCTGGGCCTTAGCACCAAATCTTGATCTAAAGCTCCAGCTGGGTCAGAAGGTGACTCACACGGCCCAGGACCTGCTCCAGCCATGGGCACGGGTCTCCCGGATTTTGGGAAAACCTGACCCTGCTCTGCTCCTGCTGACTGACCACAACTCCCAATGCCTGTGCAATTCCACCCAGAGCTGAAATCCTGTGGAAAACCAGACCTGCACCCCATGGCTCTCCAAAAGTCACAGTTCACCATTCGAAAACACAAACAAGGCTGACCAAGGCCTTTTCCAGACAGTGGAGGAAACGTGCTGTGCCAGTGCCACTGAGGCTCCTGGTGCAGAGGGACCAGCCACAGGAAACACAGGCAGGGCCAGACCTGTGTGCTGGGCTCTGCTGGGGTGCACATCACACCCCGAGGTGACTTCAGAGGGAGAACCTGCACACACCAGTCCAAACATACCAAAACGGCACATTCTACCAAAAAAAACCCTCAAATTGGTTTGGTTTGGTTTGGTTGCTAGGACAGGAGAAGTGATTCTCTGCAAAATGCACAAGGGTTCTTTCCTTTTCTGCCTCACTCCAGGAAACACTGTAAAAGCACTGAAAGGGGAATTAAATCTTTTTTGATCCAAAACAGCTGTTTTGGATCAAAACATACTTCACACCTTCCACTCCACACATCCAATGTGGGTTTGGTGTTCACTGATAGTTCAGGAGAGTGATCTGCTCTGAGGGAATGCATGTTCCTCACTCCAGGGTTGTTTTTTGGGCAGATATTGAATCAAAACCTTGGCTAATCACCCAGATCATCATCTGTCACCAAAAGAGAAAGGCTCAGACCCAAAATACTGAGGACACTTCATCTTCCCTCCTGTCCAGCTGCCTCAGTGCCCTGGGCTGAAGCCAGGTGTGACCCCACCAGCCAAGGTGTGACCCCACTGGCCACCCCAGCACTGCAGCCACTCAGATCTGCTTGTGACCTGATGGCTCCATGAAATCCTGAGAAGAGGCAAACTGGCACAAGCCACCACATCACCCAAAGCCTGGGTGACCCACTATGTCACGCCGGTGGCTCTGCAGTGGCCCTTTTGCTCCAGGCCAGTGTGGGCAGCATCAGTGCTGCTGCTGCTGCGGGGCTTTTCTCCAATGCAAATCCACGCCAGGGTATTTATAGCGCCCTTATCCTGGCAGAGCCTATTTTGGGCTGATGCTCAGGCACCAGAGCAGCACAGGTTATTTTAACCCAGCGCTGGGTTATTTTCGGAGCTGCCCTTCTCCGCACGTGCTCAGGAATGGTTTCCAACTACCAGGCACTTTCTGGGGTTGGGGAAACTGGGGAAGGGGGAAAAGAGGGACCATGCAAAGGAATTTCAGAAATAAAACTTAAACCAGCATCTGCAGCAAGGCTGCTTTTGACACACCTGTCTGGGATCCACCTGGTGTCTTGGAAGGAGGATTGTCTGCGGGATAGCCCATGAGCAAAAGGCAGGAGAGGAAAAGTTTTGGAGCACATAGCTGAGGACCCAATGATGGTGAGGCAATTTGCAAGAGAGTAAGAAGAGCCAAGAGCTGGATGCTCCAAAAATGTCCAGGGTCACCAGCTGGTGGCCCCAGGCCCAGAAGGGAGCAATGGTTTTGTTCAACAGAGGCAGAAACAGCACCATGGGATGGGACATGCTGCTCATCCTCTGCATCCAGGGACTCCCAACTCTGTTCTCACCACATGCCATCCTGGAACAGCCAGGGAGGGGAGCCTTCTGGAGCCATTCTGTCTGGATCCAGGGTGCAACTGCACCATTTACCAAGCAGTGAGCATGGATTCTCATCAGTGTATTGCAGTGGGGCTCTCTCAGCTCAGAACTGGGAGCAGCAGCTGGTTCACGGCAGAGCCAACAGCCCATTCCCAAAACTGGAGGTTGCCATGGTCTGCCAGGGCAGCAACATCATGGCAATAGCATCCAGAGGGATCCAGCTCCACCCTCAGCATAGCAGCAGGGCTGGAGAAGTCAGGAATTTTTTAATTCCACAAGGTCTTGCCTTGTCCATGTAAGAAAGCTCAGCAGGGCCCTTTTCTCACACCCTGATCCCCAGCCTCCAATCCCCACTGCTTTCCCTATCCCACCACACAATTTCCTCTTGCCTCAGTGTCCCTCTCTGCCCCCGACCAGTGGAGGTGTGGGTGGGATGTGCCAGGGGTGTCTCTGGGGATGGCAGGGCAGTCTCAAGGCTGCTGGGTGCAGCTGGCAGGGAGCTCAGCCCTGCCCTGTGACCTCCAGCTCCCATTGGGATTCAGCGGATCACACCATCCCGCTGGGGAAAGTGAGTCAGGGCCTGAGCCGCTGCCAGCCCCTATTCCTGGCATCCCACCCCAGCCACGCTCCCCAGGGGCCAGCAGCAGGCTGGGAAGGAGCAAGGGAATATTGGGAAGGATTATGGGGGGAGGCCCCTTTGGATGGAGTGTAACCCAATCCCCCAACTTGCCCAATATCCTCCCCCAGCTTGCCCCACCTGCCACAGCCACTTACCCACCACACAGGTCTCAATGCATTTTTATTAAATTCTTACAAAACAGAATACAAAATTCTGGCATCAACAATTGTTATAAAGGAAAACTTCAATTCAGCTGTATCAGGTCACCTGGTACATACAGTAAAGTGCTTCTTTTTGTGTGGTTTTTTTTTTTTTTTTCCTTTTTTGTTTTTTTGTTTTTGTCTTTTTTTTTTTTTTTAATATTTTCATTTTTATTTCCCAGCCAGCCCCCGTGCAGAGGCTGCTGTTGCACAAACCAACAGTGCGTTAACGTGACTCTTGTCGAACCAGCTTTGGCAGTCTTCATCAATTGTAAAGTGGAGAAGTTCTCCTGTTTTGATAAAAGAGTTAGCTTCACAGTAAACGTTTCTAACCAGTTCTAAGTCGAGTTAGTTGGCTGGAGGAAGGAGGGGGGAAGGAGAGGAAGCGAAACACTTAAAATTTCCAGCTTAAAAAAAAAAAAAAAACTTTTTGAAGTTGGTTTCCAAGATAGATGCTCTATGGGGGAGAAAGCTTGGAAAGAGGAAGAGGAGGAAGAAGGGTGTTGGCAAGAGGGGGTCGCTGGTGCTGAACCATGGGAGCATCTGTCTGGAAACCGCCCCGGGAGAGGTGCTAGCAGCGGGGAGGGCACGTCTGGCCCTGGCATGAGTGTCTCCTCTGCCATCCCAGCCTGAGCCCTGCCCTGACAGGGCACCTTTGAGTGCCCAGCGCTGCCATGAGCCAGGCTGGAGGCTTTCCAGAGCTGATCCCTGGCTCTAGAGGCATTTAAAGATTCTCTACCAATGCACAGCCCCAGCCACAGGTCACCCCCGAGTGCCACACCAGGAGCGCCGGGGGTCCAAACCAAACCCCACCCAAAAAGCAAAGCCAAGCCCCAGCCAGGCTCAGATGCTCCCTGGCACATCCTCCAACTCCCACAAACTCCAACAGCATCTTCTGGCTGCACATCCCAAGCCGAGGACACCCACGGGACATGGGCAGGGTCACCCAGGCCTTCCCCAGAGTGTGTGGTGTATTTATATATAATATAGATATAAAAGATCACTCTTACACGTGGGGAAAAAGGGGAAATTCAGTTTGCCAACAAAAGCAGCACGGGGGACAGATAAATTCTGGAGACATCCCCCTGCCATCCCCTTCCCGTGATTTTTTTGTTTTGTTTTTTAAAAAAAGGCTGCGGCGTGCAGCATCAACGATAGCTTCACAATACCAGCTCAAGGCATCGCGTACTGTACATCATTCAAGTATTTCTTAATATAAGACAACAAGGAATTATCTACAACTGATAAAACAAAATAAGCTATAGAAAGTAACAATGTACAATCAAGATGGATTTTTTTTTTCTTTCTGTTAAAGGAGGCCTCTCTGGGGTGTCCCGGTGCCTGTAGGGGAGGGGTCTCCCCTCACCACTGCCTTGCTCCTCCCCACCCGGTGCAGTGGGACCGGGGGCACACACGGGAGAGGGAGATTTGGGGGGTGGGATGCAGATGGAGTCGTCCTCCCCGACCCCCTGAGTCAGCAAAAAGGCTGGGAAGGGTGAAAGAAGACGCCCCTGCCCTAAACTCCATCAACACCCGAGATCATCATCTCCCAAGATAACTCACACACACCTCCCTGAAACAAAAAACAACATATATTGCATAGTATTGCTGTCAGCAGTCTTAAAATAAAAAGGAGAACTTTCTTTTTTTTTTTTCCCAGAGACAGCGACTGTCTTCAGCTGAAGACCCAGGGAAGTCTGTTCCCCAGCTCAGAGCTCCCAAACCCTCACCTGTGCATGCGATGGGCCGAGGCTGCTTTTGCAAAATATAAAGCTCCAAGCAGTGAGTTGGAAGGGACAGAAGGTGGCAATGACAGGGGCACTGCCCTCCCAGCAGGATGGGGGCTGGCAGCGGGTGGCTGTGCCTGTGGCAGGGAGCAGGGACTGTCAGGGGGATATGAGGCATTGGGGACAGCTGGGGGCCCGTCCGGGGACAAGTGTGGACACCGCCTGGACAAACCCAGAAACCAGCCAAGGGCCTCGTGCCAACTCTGCATCCCAAGTCCTTCCCACCCCAAAGCAAGCTCCATGGAAAGGGCGATGCCGTGCACGC
>CM019235.1:2347312-2420820 GCA_009741485.1 Malurus cyaneus samueli | reverse complement strand
CAACCAGGGAATCCCATCCATCCCAACACCCGCCAAGCTCGGACACCCAGCGGCAGCTCCCAGCTTTGTGCCGGCTGAGAACGGCAGCGAGGAGCCCACAACCCCTGGAAAGGAGGATGATCACTGCCCCTGTCCAGCAGGGTGGACACTCGCCTGCATAGAGCACCAGGCCGTAGCACAGGGCGGTGTTGCGGACACGGCAGCCCCGCAGCAGGATCCGCTCGCCGTCCAGGGCGTGGCTGCGGCCCCGCCAGCGCAGCGTGCCCGTGAAGCTGTGCATGCGGCTGTTGGGCTCCTCACATGTCACCCGCCCTGCAGGGACCAGAGAGGGTCAGGGATGAGGAGAACCTTCCCCTGTCCCAGCCCTGGAGTGACCACAGAGGGTCAGGGGCAAGGAGAACCTTGCCCCCATCCCAGCCCTATAGGGACCAGTGAGGGTCAGGGGCGAGGGGAACATTCCCTGTCCCAGCCCTGGAGTGACCACAGAGGATTAGAGGCAAGGAAAACCTTCCCTTTCCCAGCCCTGGAGTGACCACAGAGGGTCAGGGGCAAGGAGAACCTTCCACAGTCCCAGCTCTCAAGTGACCAGCAAGGGCCAGGGACAAGGAGAACCTTTCCTTTCCCAGCCCTGGAGTGACCACAGAGGATTAGGGGCAGGAGAACCTTCCCCCCATCCCAGCCCTATAGGGACCAGCGAGGGTCAGGGACGAGGAGAACCTTCCCCTGTCCCAACCCCATGGGGACCCTCCAAAGAGTGGTGCTGGGGAGGTTCGGGGGGGGTGTCAGGGCATCTCCAGGTGCAAAGACAGGTGCTGGGGCACCTTGAGAAGATTCAGGGGTGTCAGGGCATATTCAGGTCCAAAGCGGGGTGTTGGGGACACCTTGGGGAGATTCTGGGCATCTCCGGGTGCAAAGAGCTGTACTGGGAGCACCTTGGAGAGATTCAGAGGTGTCAGGGTGTCCCCAGGTCCAAAGAGGGGTGCTGGGGACACCTCAGGGAGACTCTGGGGTGTCAGGGCATCCTCAGGTCAAAAGAGCTGCACTGGGGGCACCTCCGGGGGATTCAGGGGTGTCAGGATGTCCCCAGGTGGGGTTGGGGTGGCTGGGATTAGGCTAAACAAGGTGCTGGGAGGTTGGTCAGGGCAGGAACTTCACGGGGCTGTGAACTGGGGAAGGGACAAACCCAACCCCCTGTGTCCCCGAGGCCTTGGACAGGGGAGTTCTGGAGCACAGGGGGAAAATCCAGGGTCTGAGCTCAGCTTTGAGAATGAAACTTTGGTTCTGGTGAAAAAAATGAAAATCCAGGGCAGGGAAAAGGCGCCCAGCCCTGACGGATCCATCACAGAAGTGACGGGAAATTCCTCCACACCAGGATTTTCCCTCCACCTCCCTGTTGGGCTGCTGGGGACAGGGAATCCGAGCCTTCCCGAGGTGAATCCCTCCCACCCCAGCGGGATTGGACCCCTCGTCCCCCCAGCAGACCCCCACCATCGAAAGCAGCCATGCTCTCCTCGCTCCCCAGCTCCTGGTGCGTCACCAGCAGCGCCTGCCTGAACTTCAGATTGGTTTCCCTGCGAAAAAGAGGGGGGATGGAGAGTGAAACAGCCCCGTGGGGTGGCAGAGCTGCTCATTGTGCTCTGGGACACAGGGGACAGAGCCAGCAGGGTGGCCACACCGGTGGTGGCAGTGAAATGGCACAGAGGGATCTGTGGTGCCACCCGTGGGGTTCTTGTGTAGGATGAGCCCTGCTTGGGGACCCTGCTGTGAAATCATCCTGCACAGGGAGGAGGGGCTGGGAGGGAGCTGGGAGATGCACAGACATGCCCGAGGTCACCATGTGCTCGTGGCAGCCTCCCCAGAGTTTTTGGGATCCCATTTTCAACATTTCGGGCTCAAATCCCCAATTTCTGGGGTGTCTGCACGTTTGGGTTTTGGGGGATCCCCCACACCCCTTGGCTTCTGAATCATGAATCCCATGGGTGGAACCCTCCCAGGGTTGGGCCATCCCCATGGCTGGGGTCCCTGTTCCTCCATGGCCTAGAGGGTCCCGTTTCTGTCCCTGTCCCTGTCCCTGTCTCTGTCCCCGTCCCCATCCCCATCCCATCCCCATTCCCAATCCCATCCCCATCCCTGTCCCTCTCCCTTCCCCCATAACCCTCCCTGTCCCTATCCCCTATCCCTGTCCCTGCCCTGTCCCTCCCTGTCCCAGTCCCTGTCCCTGTCCCCATTCCCATTCCCTGTCCCCATCCCCGTCCTCATCTCCTCTCCCCATCCCCATCCACCATCCCCATCCCCATCCCCATCCCATCCCCATCCCATCCGCCATCCCCTCCCCATCCCTCCCCATCCCCATTTCTGTCCCCATCCCTGTCCCCGTTCCCTGTCCCCATTCCCTGTCCCCATCCCTGTCCCTCACCCATCGATGTCAGCCGTCTCCACGTAGCACAGGCTGCTGGGCTCAGAGCTGCGCAGGAGCAGCAGATCAGCCTTGAGGGACAAAAACACGGGGAGAGGGCACCTGGGTGAGCCCCTGGCCACCAACCCTAGGGCATGGCCAGCTCGGGTGCCACTCACCGGGACCACGCTGTCCTTGCGCAGCCGCACGATGTCCCCGACGCAGATGTCGCGCCACTTCTGCCAGCGGAAGCTGAGGGGGGTTCAGGGGACAATTTTTTGCAGTGGGAGAAGGGGCTGGGGGTGTTCCAGCCCGTGTTTGTCCCAAATCCCTGCAGGAGTGGGATGTCCCGGTTCCTGTGCCCGCTGAGCTGAGCACCGAGGGTGGCACAGGAGCCATCGGTCACATCCGTGTCCCCCCACCCATGGGTGACAGGCACTTCCAGCACCCCGGCCCCAGATGGGAAAAGCTCATCTTTCTCTGGGCCTGTGCTGAGCAGGGACAGCTCTGTGGGCTGGAGGAATTCTGTCACGGGGAAATCCTCCCACAGCCCATCCCAGCAAACTGAGGTGGTTTCAGCCCAGAATAGCTGGAGAACAGCTGGATTTTGGGGTGTGATTTGAGCTGTCAGACCAAGGAAAGTCCCACCAAAACCCTTCTCATGGCTCCAGAGGCGTGGAGAGTCCAGACCCAGCTCCCCTCACCTGGACCCGGCCAGGATTTCGCACGGCCGCCCGTTGATGTTCCTGTCACTTCGGTGACGTCCCTGCAGAGGAGACACAGAGAGCCCAAAGGAAAGGGGTGAGCCCTGCCAGGATTCCCATTCCAAAAAAACCCAAGCCCTTAATGTCACCACTGACTCCTCCTGAGTGGTAGTGATGATAAATCCATGGGGGAATTTTCTGGGGGCCAACTTGGCAACAGAGCTGGTGGTCACAGTAATAAAGATGGCAGATATGAGGGTCTGCACCCCAAAGAAAGCAGCCAGGGAGGCACATCTTGCCCAGGGAAAACAAAAAATATTTGGGGTGTGGTGGAGTAGATGTTCCTGGCACTTTGGTGATGACCCTGTGCAGAGGAGACACAGAGAACCCAAAGGAAAGGGGTGAGCTGTGCCAGGATTCCAGTTCCAAAAGCCCCAACCTGTTAATGATACCACTGCCTCCTCCTGAGTGGTGGGGAGGAAAAATCCATGGGGGAATTTTTTGGGGGCCAAAAATTTCCTTCCTACTCACTCTTCACAGATAAAAGGGGTCAGCCTGTGTAATCCTCTTTCTCTTAATCCTGGCATCCATGCCAGGCTGCCCATCCCAAAAAATCCCAACCCCCTTAAAATGCCACCAAAGCCTTCTCCTGAGTGATGGGGAGGAAAAATCCCTGAGGAATAAAGAGGATGAATTCCCTGGGGATTATTTGGGGGCCAATTTGGTTACAGAGCCGGTGGTCAGTTATTAAAGGTGACAGAGATGGGGCTCTGCACCCCAAATAAAGCAGCCAGAGAGGCACATCTTGCCCAGGGGAAAATAAAAAATTTTTTTGGGGTGTGGTAGAGCAGCTGATGGCTCAGGAGCGATGGATGGCAGTGACCCGTGAGTCCATGAGCTCCTCACTGCCGATGTCCCCAGGGCCACCCACACTCACGATGTCATCGATGAGGTCCCGCAGCCCACGGATGATGAGGAGGCTGCCCAGGGGGAAGAGCAGAGTGTACCAGGGCAGCGTGGAGATCTCCGGGAAGGTCTGGGGAAGGAGAATTGGACAGCGCTGACACACCTGCATCACACCTCTGGACACTTGAGGGGACAGAATGACCCCTTCACTCCCGAGGGTGGCAGGAGCCCTCTCACAGCCATCAAATCAGAACCTGTTTTGGTGAGTTTCCACCTCTTTTTGAGGTGTGAAATGCTCCTGGGTCTCTGACTTGGGAGGGATGGGTTTCTGCTTTGGTGTGGTCTGCAAAAGCTTCACCAACACCCAAACCAAAACCATTTAACAGAACCATGGAAGGGTTTGGGATGGAAGGGACCTCAAAGCCCACCCAGTGCCACTCCTGCCATGGCAGGGACACCTCCCACTGTCCCAGGCTGCTCCCAGCCCCAATGTCCAGCCTGGCCTTGGGCACTGCCAGGGATCCAGGGGCAGCCACAGCTGCTCTGGGCACCCTGTGCCAGGGCCTCCCCACCTCCCAGGGAACAATTCCTTCCCAATATCCCACATCCCTGCCCTCCTGGCACTGGGAGCCATTCCCTGTGTCCTGTCCCTCCAGCCTTGTCCCCGTCCCTCTCAGCTCTCCTGGAGCCCCTTCAGGCCCCAAAAGGGGCTCTGAGCTCTCCCTGGATCCTTTCCTGTCCAGGTGAGCACCCCCAGCTCTCCCAGCCTGGCCCCAGAGCAGAGGGGCTCCAGCCCTGCAGCATCTCCGTGCTCTCCTCTGCCCTGGCTCCAGCAGCTCCACGTCTGCTGCTGTTGGGAATAACTTTAATTTAAAATAACCAAAACTCAACTTAAACCCCTCATATCTCCCAGAAGACCCCAAACCCTACAGAAAAGCCCCTTTCAGACCGAATTCCCTGTGCTGAACCCCAGAGAGCCCTCGTTGGGCAGAGCTGGTGCTCCCCCGTGCCCACCCCACCTGGAGGAGGATGACGAAGACGAAGTAGACGTTGGCCATGCGGTGGAACTGCTCGTAGAGGTTGAGGGGCAGGAAGGTGAGCAGGTTGTACTTGGCCGTGCTGATGGCATTGCCCTGCAGGGAGAGCGAGGGCACGGCCCCAGCAGGGATCAGCACTGGGCTGTGCCAAGGCCAGAACATCCTGGTGCTTTTAGGATTCGTCACGGAACAAGAGATGCTTTAAAAAATTTATCAAAGCCATAAGGAAAACCAAAAAAAAAATGGATTTGTTAGAGTCAAGGGCCATGTGAAATTGAGAACGAAATGATTTGTTTGTGGGTTTGATCCCCATGAGTTGGATTCTTGGATCCTGGTGGGTCCCTTCCAGCTCAGAATATCCTGTGATTCTCATTTTAAAGCCCAGCTAACTGACCTCAACATTATTTATATGGAAAAAAAATCTGCTTTTTCTCACTAAAAAACATTTTGAAAAATCTTTCTCTTGCTTAGACCACCAGGAGGAGGAGGCTAAAAATTTCCAGGCTAAAAATTTTCCTCCACATAGCTCTGCTCCTTCTCTCGTTCTTCTCCTCAGGCTTCCCATTCCAAAAAAGCCCAATCCCTTTAAATGCAACCCCTGCCTCCTCCTGAGTGGTAGGGAGGAGCAAAGGGGGTGAATTCGCTGGGGGAATTTTTTGGGGGCCAACCTGGCAACAGAGCCGGTGGTCACGGTACTCAAGGTGACAAAGATGGGGCTCTGGACCCCAAGAAAAGCAGCCAGGGAGGCACATCTTGCCCAGGGGGAAACAAAAAAAAGTTTGGGGTGTAGTGGAGCAGCTGATGGCTCAGGAGTGATGGATGGCAGTGACCCCTGAGCCCCTGAGCCCCTCCTGCCGATTTCCCCAGGGTCACCTCACACTCAAATGTCATCAACAAGGTCTGGGGGGCAGCAGGCGGGGAGGGAGCAGCTCTCCCCCTCCCTGGGGACCCTCTGAGTGACTCCCCACAGCTCTGGAGCAGCCCAGGGATGAGGGGCTGGGTAAGGGACAGCCCCAGGGCCACCCTGGCTCACCGAGTATTTCCTCTTGCTCAGGCAGAAGGCGAATTTCTTCTTGAACTGCCGGTGGTAGCCACGGTCGTTTGCCCTCACCTCCCAGGTGAAAGCTGGAAAAGCCCACGGGCATCGTCCGGTTCCTGCAGCAGCCAGGCCCTCACACTGTCCCCAGGGCACAGGGACCAGGGATGGGGTGGCTTTCCAGGACACAGAGCTGCACGACACCCCCTGAGCCTCAGGGTCAGCCCTGGAGCTCACGGCGTGCTCAGTGCAGGATCAGCCCTGGTTTGGGCTGTTCTGGTCACGGTCATGCCTCTCCCAGTTCAGTTTTTGCCATCTCAGTGCAAGGCAGGGAAAATTCCAGCCTTGTTCCCAGTGCCTGTAGCCCGGCTGGCAGTCCATCCTCACCCCAAATCTCCTTTTTCCCCAAGCCTTTCCAGCTGGCAGCCCATCCTCACCCCAAATCTCTTCCCAAAGTTTCCCTCACTGGCAGCCCATCCTCACCCCAAATCTCCTTCCCCAAACTCTCTCATCTGGCAGCCCATCCTCACCCAATCTCCTTCCCAAAGTTTTTCCCTCACTGGCAGCCCATCCACACCCCAAATCTCCTTCCCCAAGCCTTTCCCCCACTCACAGCCCATCCTCACCCCATATCTTCTTCCCAGCACCTTTTCCCCCGGTGGAAGCCCATCCTCACCCCAAATCTCTTTCTTCCCCATTGCACAACCATGTCCCACATTCAACTTCCTCACGAACATCTGAACACAGGGAAAATCCCCAAACCCCACCCTGTGCACACCGACCTGGCAGCTTCTGCGTCCCACACGAGCGCCCTGGGGCTGGGTCCGGCTCAGCCATGCTGCCACCGTTGCCAGGACCTGGGGACAAGGACAAACAGAGCCACCTGAAAGCCTGAGCCTGATCCCACTGGGTCTGATCCCTAACCTTAACCCTAACCTTAACCCTAAACCTAATCATAACCTCTAATTTTTACTTATTTTTAGGGTGGTGCTGAGTTAGGGTTAGGAGGCTCCAGACTCCCAAAGCTCCAGGGCAGGACACCCCATGGGAGGGACACAAAAGAGACACTCACCCAAGCAGCCATCACCCATCCCAGCTGTCTGGGACATCTCAAAGACACTTTTGCCCTTGGGGCAATTATGGGACTGCAAGGATACCCACAGCCACCTGAAACCATAAGACTGATCCCACTGGGTCTGATCCCTAAGCCTAACCCTAATCATAACACTCAATTTTTACTTATTTTTTAGGGCAGCGCCAGGTTAGGGTTAGGAGGCTCCAGCCTCCCAAAGCTCCAGAGAAGGACACCCTGTGGGAGGGACACAGGGACACTCTTCCTCATCCATCCCAGCTGTCTGGGACATCTCAAAGAGTTTTTGCCCTTGGGGGCAGTTATGGGACTGCCAGGACCTGGGGACAAGGACACCCACAGCCACCTGAAACCTTGAGTGGTGCCAGCCTGTCACTCCAGGGCAGGACACCCTGTGGGATGGACACTCTCCTGAGCAGCTCTCGCCCATCCCAGCTGTCTGGGACAACACAAAGATGTTTTTGACCCTCGGGGCAGTTATGGGAAATCATTTGAGGTCTCTGGTGAGGAGCTGGAGCTCTCCCTGTCCCACCACCCCGTCCTAGCTCCTGTCATGCCACCTCCATCAGTGACAACATTTCCCTCACGCTCGGCAGCCCCATGACCTTCCTGCAGGGATGGTGGGGAGGATTAATTAACGTTTGTGAAGCTCTCTGTGATCCTCACATGAAAGGCGCCAGCCAAGGATGAAGCGTTAATTACCTCGTTATTAAACGAGCCCACAAGAAGTCGGTCCCTGCCGTTATTTCTTATCTCGCTCCTTTGATCACTTTTTTCCCGTTCTTTTACCCAAAGTAGCAACTTCTCTCCTGCTCTTGGATATTGGTTTGTCCCAACACGCCACAGATGTCACTGGCTGGACATCTGTCCTCATTCCAGGTCAGACAGACCCCGAACACGGCAGCACCTCAGCCCCTGCAGCCGAGAGCTGGCCCAGAAAAAGCTTTGATCCACAAAATCCTTCTTTTTTGATACCCACAGCCACCAAGGACTCAGTGCTGTTCCTGTTCTCAGATCCTAAATGACCCCCCCTGAGCTCGGCACACACAATCCCAGACTGGTTTGGGTTGGAAGTGACCTTAAATCCCATCCAGTGCCACCCCTGCCATGGCAGGGACACCTCCCACTGTCCCAGGCTGCTCCCAGCCCCAATGTCCAGCCTGGCCTTGGGCACTGCCAGGGATCCAGGGGCAGCCACAGCTGCTCTGGGTGAATTTGTGCCCCAAATGTTGTTTTTTTTTGTTTTCACAGCACGGCTGAGGAGGAAGGGAGGGTTCAGGGAGCTGCTGTGGGTGCTGGGAGGCTCTTGCTGCACCCCATAGCTCCCAGTACCACTTGTGCCACAGATGGGAGGGAGCAGGAAGAGCAGGGATTCCAGGAGGGGTGGGATCTCTTCCATACAGAAAACCCACAGAAGCCCCTCAGTGCCCACACTGGCTGATCCCACTGAGTTTAGGCAAAATAAGATTTGAAGAAAGAAGAAACGCGAATCTTCTGCCTTCCTCCCCGCTGTGAGCCCACTCATGTCCCTGTCCCAGCTGGGGACACCTTTCCCTGCAGGAAAACGGGATCTGGTTGCAGAGGGACAAAAGGGGGACAGCAAATCCCTGCATCTCCTGCTCCTGGCAGGCACATTGCCCTCTCTCCTCCTGACAGGAGGAGATCTCACGGATCTTTGGGTTGGACAGGGCTGGGAGCAGCCTGGGATGGTGGAAGGTGTCCTTGGGCATAGCAGGGGATCCATGGGATGGGATGGGATGGGATGGGATGGGATGCAATGGGCATGGATGGTGGATGGACATGGCAGGGATGGATCAGGGATGGATGGGATCCATGGGTAGGATGGGATCCATGGGATGGGATGGGATGGGATGGGATGGGATGGGATGGGATGGGATGGATGGGATGGGATGGGATGGATATGGGATGGGATGGGATGGATATGGATGGGATGGATGGTGGATGGGATGGATGGGATGGATGGGATCAGGGATGGGATGGGATGGATTGTGGGGGATACTGTGACTGAAGCCATCTCACGGATTTTGGCCACAGGGTGGCCAAGCTGGACACTGACACCCCTGACCACATGGGATATCCTCTCCTCCTCCTTCTCCTCAGAAACCCTAAACAGGCCAAGGGATACAGGCTTGGCTGCTCCAAAGGGAAAATCCAACATGATTAACCTCAGGGCACCCAGAATGGGGAAAAATGAGTCCCTGTTCACAGCCCTTGAAGCTGGGCAGTGTCCCTTGGGTGACACAGGGGAAGTGACAATCCCTGCCCTGATCCCAGCCCTGGAGGTGTCCAAGGCCAGGCTGGACTGGGCTGGGAGCAGCCTGGGACAGTGGGAGGTGTCCCTGGACATGGCATGGCATGGGATGGCATGGGATGGGATGGGATGGGATGGGATGGGATGGGATGGGATGGGATGGGATGGGATGGGATGGGATGGGATGGGATGGGATGGGATGGGATGGGATGGGGATGGGATGGGATGGGCTTTAAGGTCCCTTCCCAACCCAGCCGTTCTGAGTCCCAGTCTCAGGGGTGAGTCCTGAGCTCAGCCTCAGCTGAGTCCCCATGGCAAGGTCCAGGTCATGCTTGGATGCCCAGAAATGGGGATGACAAAGGGGAAAAGGGCCAAGGTGAGACACTGTCCCATCACTGGGACCAGGCAGCTCCAAGGGGCCATGGCCAGGCCCGGCAGGGTGACCAAACTGGACACTGACCCCCCTTCCTGGGGGTTTGGTCTGGAGCTGAGCCCCAGCTGAGCTTCCCCAGCCCAGGGTGATGGGTGGGGGGGTCCCACAGGGTCTGCTTGGGGTCAGTGACCCGTGGCTGTGCCCTCGAAGCCCTGACCAGTGGCTCAAAGCATCTCCTGCCCTCGCTGCTCAGCCTAGAAATCTGATATTTAATGGGAGGGATCCACGATGTTTTCCTGAGATGGTTTCAGCCAAAGGGCTTCCCCCAGTCCCGCCAAGACACGCTGCATTCCTGGTTTATCCCTGCTCCTCCCAGTCCCTCCCGTGCTCAGGACCAGTCCTGAGGCTGCTGACCCACCCTGTCCCCACCAGGACCCCACTGTGTCCAGTCAGGGTCACTGTCACCCCTCGGCCACGCTCCCTCAGCAGCTCCAAAGTGTCCCTGACCCCAAACACAGCCAAAGAAAAGCAAGACTTGTCCAGCACCTGGCACAGGCAGGGCACTCGAGGGGCTGAGAGCCCTGCAAAGGCACCCGGGAACGCTGCCTCCTGCCAGGGGGAAAGCAGGAAAAAGGTGACTCAAAGCGCTGGGAAAATATTTTCGAGGAGGTATCCAAGAAACCTCAGTTCCAAGAAAGCTCTTGACAAAGCTCACTCATCACCTCAGTAATTAGAGATCAAAAGTGTGCTTTGGGGAGGCGGGAACAGGGGTGGCATTGGGTGCCAGGGCTCCCTGCCAGCTCCAGCCGCACGGATGGACAGCCTGGGCATCCAAACCCCGCTCTGGCCCCAGCCCGGAGCTCCCCGGGGGGCCAGGGAGGGACAGAGATGGCCGAAGGCACAGGACGTGCTGTGACCGCTGCCCAACAGCTCAGCGAGCCCAGCAGTGAGCTCGTAACCCCCGGGATGTCCCCAAATCCACCCCTGGGATGGAGCAGCTGCCCCGGCAGGGAACGTCCCATCCCTGAGCGTCCGGCTGTAAAGCATCCCCGTGCTCACAAGCCCCAAATCGGGGCTTTCTCGCCTCAAAAACGCAGTTCTGGGCTATCGGAGGCTGAACAAAAGTCAGGCTGAAGCCGGAGCGGGCACGGCGCCACGAGGCTTTGGCGCAGGGTGGTAAACACGCGGAGATTTATGTCCCGGGCTGATCCGAGCGCTGCCGCGGAACTCTGGGGGTTTTTGTTCCTGAAATGAGCGGATCAGCCCCAGCGCCTGCTCGGGGCAGGAATCGCTGCGTGTCCCGGGGAGCGCCCGGCAGGTCCGGCACGGGCAGTGCCCGCAGCTCCTGGTCACCTTGGTGCCCTCCTGCCCCTTCCCGGGCACGAACCGGCGGGGACAGGACCGGCCTGACCCTTGTCCCCTGCCCGGGGCTGGCACACGGCTCCGTAACCCTCCTGGGACCCCGGCCAGAGCCACCCCGGGGATGTCCCCGCCGCCAGCCCCGTGTCACCCATCGCGACAGGCGACAGGCGACAGCGGCCCGGGGCGGGCTGAGCAGGCGGGCGGGTGTCGCCTCCCGTCCCCGGCACGCCGGAAACGCCCCCGCGCTCCGGCCGGGAGGATCATTAAAGCCTCTCGAGGGTTGCTTCCCCAGCTCCCAGGACGTGCCCGAGCCGTGAGTTGCCCTCCGCTCGCCCCATTTTCCAGCTGCTCTGATGCGGTTTCGGGTCAAAAGGCGGCCCCGAGCGCTGCTCCGTGCCCGACATCCCGCGGGGGCAGCCCTGGCACCCCGCTCCCCCCGGGGGAAGATGCGCTCCCCCGAGCCCCAAAGGACCCGCCAGCCGTGTCCCCGAGCTGTCCCAGCCCGTGTGGGTGGCTGTCACCGCTCCACGCTCCCCTCGGGTCCCCGTACCTGCACCGCTGCCCAGCGACAGCCCCGGGCAGCGCCGAGCTGCTGCCACCTCCGCCGCCAGCGGGACTGCTGCCACCCGCCCTGCCCCACGCGGGACCGTGGGGACAGCCCATGCCACACCTCCGCGGGGACCTGCCCGCCTCCCCTGCTGCCTGGCCCTGTCCCTGCCCCGGGCCGGGCACCCCCGCTGCCCTCTTCTGCCCGCATTTATCGGCTCTGCTCGCACCAGGAGCCGCTCCCGCGGGGTCTGTCCGGGCCCCGGGCAGGGTGACACGGGCACAGTGTCCCTGTCACCGTCCCAAACAGGATCCCAGGGCAGCCCCGGGGCTGGGCTGGTGTCGCTGGGGAGCACCGGTCCCCCCCAGAGCCCCCTCGGGGACCTCGGGACAAGGGGACAGCGAGGAAGAGGAGGCCGAAGGCGCGAACGAGCCCCGGCACCTGCGGCCAGTGCCATCGCCGGGACTGCCAGCCCAGCTGGGGACAAAGGGCACCTCGTTAGTGACAGCAGCTAACGAGGCCAGCGGCAGCCGGGTGTCCGCCCCGCGCTCATCCTGCACACCCGCAGTGGTCCTGCCATGGCCGTCATTACATTAATTACTGCCTGCAATTAACCGCAGAGCCCCGGAGGCGATCACCCAGCGCCGGCCCCGCAGTCCATAAAACATTCACTGCGCAGCCGGGAGCGGCTCCTTCGGGCTCCACATGTCCCTGTGTCCCCGTGTCCCCATACGTGTCCCCGTGTCCACATGTCCCTATATGTGACCCCATGTGTCTGTGTCCCCACACATATCCCCATGTCCCTGTGTCCCCATATATGTCCCCACATCCCAATGTCCCTACACATGTCCCCATAGGTGCCCCCAACATATGTCCCGTTTTCTTATGTCCCCATGTCCCTATACATGTCCCCGTAGGTGTCCCCACATCCACATACATGTCTTCATGTTCTCATAAATGTCCCCGTGTCCCCATACATGTCCTCATATGCCTGTGTCCCCATACATGTCCTCATGTTCCCCTCTTCCCCTGTCCCCACCTATATCCCTATGTCCCTGTGTCCCCATGTCCCTGCATCCCCATGTCCCCGCATCCCATGTCCCCATTGGTGTCCCCACATCCACATATGAACATCTTCATGTTCTCATAAATGTACCCAGGTCCTCATATATGTCCCCGTGTCCCCATACATGTCCTCATGTTCCCCTCTTCCCCTGTCCCTACCTATATCCCCATGTCCCCATGTCCCCGTGTCCCTATACATGTCCCCTTGTCCCCACACGTGTTCCCGTGTCCCCGTACCTATCCCCATGCTCCCATGGGTGTCCCCATGTTCCCAGTCTGGGTGACACCGACACGTCTGACCGCAGTGGGGGCAGATTTGGGGACATTCCTGTCCTGGGGCTGCTCCTCAGCTGCGAAACAGCAGGAGGGAACCTCTGCCAGGCTGAGCCGGACTGCCAGGCTGACACTGTCATTGTCCCGCGGGGCTGGTGATGGTGGCACAGCCGTCATTGTCCCGCGGGGCTGGTGACGGTGGCACAGCTTTGGAACAAAGCTCCGGGGCTGCTGAGGGGGGTCCAGCCCGGGGGAGAGGTCTGGGCACAGCGGGCAGGACGGGAGGTTTGGGATTGATGGTCCAGGAGAAGGCAGAGACCTCAGCGGGGCCAGGCTGGGGGTTACGGAATCCCAAACTCTTGGGGTCGGAAAGACTTTTTAAAGCAGATTTATTCCATCCCCTGGGCGGCAGGAGGGGAACCTTCCCCTAAACTCCTTCCTGCCCCCTCGCTAAGCCCGGGAGGATCCCGTAGGGCCGGAGCAGCGCCCGCACGGGAATTCAGGGTCCCAGCCCTCGCCTTCCGTGTCCCACTCTCTGTCCCCTCCCCTCCTGGCAGTCCCCTCAGCGAAGGTGGCACCGGCACCGGGGGAAGGGCCAGCGCTCACCCGGGCACAGCCGGACCCCAAACCCCGGCGTGGCCCGGCTCTCGCCGCCTCTCGGCGCTCTCGGAGCAGCGGGGCTGAGTTTGGAGGAAGGACAGGGATTTGCACATCCCAGCCGTGTCCCGCCCCGCGGGTGGCTCTGGGCAGCCGGGAACCAGAACGGCCGAGGTCACCCTGGCAACAGAGGCCAGCCAAGAATGACATTTCCCCAATCAATCGCCCTCTGCAATTAGCTGACACCTCCCCCTCTCCCCGTGTAATTAAATGAGCGCCGGGAGGCCGGGGCAGAGGGTGTCCCTGGGGTGCTGCGGGGGCTGTCCTGGCGTGTCCCCTCCTGGGCACCGCGTGTCCCCTGTCCTGCCGTGTCCCCTGTCCTGCCGTGTCCCCTCTCCGGGAGCTGCCCCGTGCCTGCCCCAGCGCTCACAGGGAAGAGCTAAACCTCCGAGCCGGGGCTATGACAGCTCCCAGAACCGTCCCAGCAGCACCAGTTCACTGAGAGTTCAGACCTGGACAGGGGATGGAGGGGGTTTCCATGGATATGGATGCTGGGGAGGGGAGACAAAGGGGGGACAAAGGGTGATTTGTGATGTGGCAGCACCTCTGAGCTCACCCCTCTCCCCTTGCTGGGCGGCAAATGGAGCCTTTGCCTCAGCAGCTGCTTCCTTTCACCTCCCAGGTCTCCGCTCACCCCAGAGGGTCTCGGGAAGGGGAAGGAATGGGGTTCTGGAGTTTTCCCTGCTCCTTTGCTTCCCCCAATTCAGCCGCAGCATCTGAGCACTGACCCGGGGACGGGCTGTGCCAAGCCCTGGGGCCACGCTCAGATCCAGCAGTGAGGGCACCCAGAAGGGACAAAAGTTCCAGGGAGCAAGAGAATCCCTCCCTGGGGCCCTGTTGGTGATGCCCCTGCTCTGGCAGTGCTCTGGGACACAGAATCTTCCAGGGAAAAACACTGAGAGCTCTGAGGCAGATCCTGAATGTGCTTTGGTGTCATCAAATCCAGGAGCTGTTTGGGCTGGAAGGCACCTTAAATCCCATCCAGTGCCACCCCTGCCATGACAGGGACACCTCCCACTGTCCCAGGGTGCTCCAAGTCCCGTCCCATGTGGCTTTATGTCCCCTTGTCCCTCCCCATGCCTGGGCTTGGCTGGGTGCTGCTCCCTTGGGACCAGGGCTGTCATAATCCTAAAAATCCCACCTGCCTGCACCCCGGACCCTGGGGACATCCGGAGGGTCCCTGTCACCCTCCAGGCTCCCAAAGAGCAACAAAGAGAAACATCTGTGTTTGCGATCAGCAACAACTCAGCTGCCGAGAGGGCAAATCACGGCTTGAATGTCACTCGACATACCCGTGTTTATGGCAGCTGCGTGCGAAAGCGATGACCTGCTATTGCACGATGACGCGCTCGGCCATGGCCGCTTTACGGATGTGGGGTGGCTGCTCCCCATCTTCATCACCCTAAAATGGAGTGACTCGACTGGAAAGCGATGCCCCTGCAGGAGAGACCCTGCCCCTGGCCAATAAATTGGAGACCTTCCCGGCCAGCTGGAGAGGTTTATACCGAATCCGGGCGAACATCTGTGCTTGACCGGCATTACCTGGTATAAATTCTCTGCTCTGTGACTGCTTGCAGACACCGTTGGAGGTTTTATTTTTCCCAAGCAATGTCATTTGTAAGTAGAGGTCCCAAAATGAAACTCAGCCTTTCAGTAACAAAAGCATAATAAAATGAGCTCCTAACAAGACTGACAGGGGAACAGTCAAGCTGCTTCAGCAATCCACACAGAAACATTTTACCTGACAGAAATATAGCCAGTTTCTTTCAGATGTTCAGTCCACCTTCCCTGTTAGGTCTGACAGCTGCTGTCAACCTCTGGAACAACCAACAAAAGGAACAACCAACCAATCCTTGTCTTTCCAGGGAGGTAACAGCAACCAGCTAAGAGAATAGAACCTTTCATCCAATGGATTCAGACACCTCCTGTAGAGGAAAAATCCTGCCAGTGGGCAGACCAAATTGGCCAATAGACAGACAGTGGCAACTAATGGCAACTTTGGGATTGATCCTTTGCCTCCTCCCCACAGGCAGGCCAACCTGAACAGCTTGTGGTTCCTGTGACAGCAAGTAGAAATCCAGGGTCTGTAGCGTTTACATTCACATGAAACAATCAATTTTTGAGAATCTGGTGTCTTGAGAAACTGGAGGCATCTTTCCTCTCAAGCAGAAGTTGTAACCAGTTATTTCACAGACAGTACATACCCTTGCTACACTAAAATGTTTGCTGACTTGCAGTAGCTGATGTGGCTGGGAGGCCTCCATCTCTGTGTATGAGCCCACTTCTGTATGCTGCCTGGTCCTAATTTGCTCCAGGAGATGTGATTGAGCTGCTGGTCCGGCCCCAGCAATGCTTAATGAACCTCTTAATAAAACTGGCCTGGCTAAAAATTTGGCTGGATCTCGTTACTCACCGTGGCGGTGCGTTGGCCGTGCCTTCCGGTCCTCGAGCGAGAGGTGCACCCGTCTTAGTGAAATACGCCCTGCTTATGACTGTCAATCGGTCATTGTCACCCTGTGCGCTCTGTGAGAGAAGAAGGCAGGTGCGAAACACGACAGAGATGGCCATAGAGGCGCCTACAGAGAACACTTGAGGCAGTCTATCGCGGTGGGTACCAGAAAGCAAAGAGTAACCCCGTTCGACCATCCCTCTTCGTCGCCAGAGATGGCAAATTGCCCCGTGCGAACTCAGGTAGCCACCCTTGGCGCTTGCTGAGGCTGCCTCACACCGGGTCCCAGAAACAGTGCTGAGGAACCAAGGGAACAACCCTGGACGGCTCTGCTCCAGGGACAAACCTGTCCATGCTTTACCTGCTTCCCTGCCAGGAAGATTGGGCAGCTCCTTGAGCTGGGTCCTTTCTTGCAGGGCCCACAGGGGTTTTGTGGGCTGACGGAGCGAGGGACCGCATCAAGCCTGCCCAGTCTGTGGGGCCGACCGAGGGCACGCGTTTTTGATATTATTAAAGCACACATTTGGCGCAAGCGTGTAGTGCAAGTGTCGACTGTCCACTTATCCCTGGCATCCCTACCAGTTAAGTGGCGTTTGAGATCATGCGTGGGCTATATATCTATCAAAATCACCTTCCGAGCCGCATCTCTTCTCCCGTGCTTTATGCAGAGAAAGGATAGCAAGTGACAGCAAGGAAATGGCTACACACGTGTCGGCGAATGTCATTGGCAGCCTAGGGTCAAATTCCCCCGATTCCAGCGCTAACGCTCGTCATAAATGTTACCAATTTCCGGACCTAGGCCAGATCAGAAAATATTTGAGAGCAATGGATGATTCCATCGTAGTTGCCCTTTTTTTTCCCGCGGGCTTTTCCGCGGAGGGAGAGATGGAGAGTCACGAGAGCCTCTGAGCGGGAATGTCCGAGGAGGGTTCGCCATAATAATGATCCGCTCCGTTTCGCACACCCTCGAGAGGAGAAGCTGGCCAAGATTAAGAAGTGGAGGAGGCTATCTGCACAGAAGAGCGAAGTAGAATGTGAGGTATTGCAGGATCACGGCGAGGATAGCCTTGGCTTTGTCGGACAATCAGAATCCAGGTCAGATTTTTAGCACTTGTTATTCCTCGCGCCAAAGAGCCCGCGCAAATACTTGTCGGGCTCGTGGCATGGTCAAGCCCCAACAGCTTTAACATTGATCTACTGGTCACGGGTCGTGGTGGTTGTTACCTGGTATTTTCAGCAGGATTCTATACGGACGTGGGACTTTTGTGAGGAGAGAGCCACTGCGCGTTCTAAGAGAGGCCAACCAGAGGGAAGAAGGGATCCAGAGCAGGGTATCCGACAGACCCACGGCCTGGCGCTGAACCCATTCCCTCTTTTTTCCTTTTTAACCACACTATGATACGGGTTGGGAATCAGGGTTCTCCTCCAAAGAGACTGACAGTGAGACAAGACAGCATACTCGCGGAGAGAGGGGGGATTTGATTCCCTTTGCCTCGGAGGACTTTCTCACAGAGGTTAGGGGGACTTTCGGAGGGTCCTTCGAGGGGCACGACGAGCGCCTGGAACTGAAGAGAAGGTTGGGAGAAGGGGCAGGGAGAAGGTAGCGGGCGTAGGGAATCCACGTGCAAGAGCTTGGCGAATCAGAGACGCGGAGCCAGGCTGGGCTAGGTGCGGAAGGACTCGTGAATGACCGGAATCCCAGAATGGTTCAGATCGGGCGGGACCCGGGTTCCCAAGTGGCGGGGGGGAACGGGCTGGGACCCGTCAGGGATGGGATCACTCTCGCCACACTCCCCAGCCCCGAGCCCAGTAGGCGCCGGTGTCACCGCTGGGTCCAGAGGGGTGGAGGGGGGGACACACATGAGGGGGCAAACGCCCGGACCCGGTAAACGGGGGCCACCCTAACCCTGAGCAGCTTAAACGGGGTCTGGTTCCCACCCAGTCACAGAATCATGGAATAGTTTGGGTTGGGAGGGATCTCAAAGCCCACCCAGTGCCACCCCTGCCATGGCAGGGACACCTCCCACTGTCCCAGGCTGCTCCCAGCCCCAATGTCCAGCCTGGCCTTGGGCACTGCCAGGGATCCAGGGGCAGCCACAGCTGCTCTGGGCACCCTGTGCCAGGGCCTCTCCACCCTCCCAGGGAACAATCCTTCCAAATCATCCCATCCATCCCTGCCCTCTGGCACTGGCAAGCCATTCCCTGTGTCCTGTCCTCCAGCCCTTGGCCCCAGTCCTCTCCAGCTCTCCTGGAGCCCTTCAGGCCCCAAAAGGGGCTCTGACTCTCCCTGGATCCTTCTCTCTCCAGGTGAGCACCCAGCGTCTTGCGCCAGCACTGCCCCAAGGAGCCATGAGGGGCTCCAGCCCTGCAGCATCTCCGTGCTCTACCCTGGCTCCAGCAGCTCCACGTTCTGCTGCTGTTGTTGCCCAGGGCTGGGGCAGCTCTGCAGGTGGGGTCTCACCTGAGCGGGGCACAGGGGCAGAATCCCCCCCTCCCCTGCTGCCCCCGCTGGGGGCTCAGCCCAGCACAGGGGGGGTTCTGGGGGTCAGTGCCCACGGCTGGGGCAGGGTGAGCCTCTCACCCACAACAGCCCCAAATCCTTCTCCCCAGGGCTGCTCTCTGTGAGTTCCTCTCCCGCTCTGTGCTCAGAGCTGGGAATGTCCAGAACCACATGCAGATCCCTGGACATGCTGAACCCACTTCTCCAGTTCAGGAAAGGATGCTCCTGGGAATCCTGCCCAGCCCCTTCCCCCCAGCCCCAGGATGGCTGCAGCACCCCATCCGCAGGCAGAGCAGTCCCAGACTCAGCAATGTGCATCTAGTCAACACTCTTTTATTAAAAACAATTACAAAAAGTTACAGGTTACAATCATTCTGTACAACCCAACCAAACCTCTGGTGCCTGGGGGGTGATGGCAGCCCAGGACTGGCTCTGATTACACTGACATGGCTCTGCCTCCCCAGGGCCACCCCTTGGGACAGACAACCCCCCTAAACCCCCACCCTAAAAGTCTCAGTTTAGGCTGGACCTTGGGAAAGGAAGAGGGAACGATGGAGGATGGATTCCTGCCTGGAGGAACCTCCTGCCTTCCCCAACCCCAGCAGATGGGACTGAGCCAAGCAGCTCCACCAGCAGGACACCAGCACAGCATGTCCATGTTGGAATGTCCTGGCTTTTGCAGGGAACGAGCTGCTGAGGGCAGGGAAGCGGGGGCTGCCTGCTGAGGAACGGGCAGGAGGCAAGAGCCCGGGCTGAGATGTGACGTGGCTGCTCCAGGGACATTCCATCGCTGCAGCCAGGGGTGAAGATAAATGGGGGATAAACATGGGAAAGAGGCAGAAGCAGGAACAAACCTCCCTCCCAGGCAGGAAGCACTGAACTGTCTCTCCCAGCAGGAGCTGCACCGTTCCCTGCAGGCCAGGCTGTCCCAAAGCTGCGTGGGGTGGGAGCCCCGAGGCAGGGAAGGAGCAGAGCTGGATGTGGAGCTGCGTTCCCAAAACCCAGGGTGAGGAACAGGCTGTCAGAGAGGGGACAGGCTGAGCAGAAACAGCAGTCTGTGTTCCCCTCTCCCTGCCTCCCTGAGGCAGAGCTGGCCAAGCCCAATGTGGGGATGGAGCAGGACATCCCTGTCCTGGAACCCAGCCCAGCCCACTCTGCTGCCCACTCAGGACAGGCAGGGGACACAGCTGTCCCCAAACCCTGAGCCCAACGGGTACAAAGGAGAGAGCAGGACCCGACTCCACCAGGAACCAAAGCCCAGCAGCTCCTCTGCCCCACTGCCCCCAGAGGGACAGCCAGCCCATGCCAGGGACACAGGGACCGCAGCACCAAGGGACACAGTTCTGTGCTGCCAGGGAGGGAGGTCACTGCTCTGGGAACGGGGTGAATCCACTGCCTGACCCCAGCTGAGAGCCCAGCCATGGGGATGGCTGCCCTGGGTCAGGGCAAAGGGACCCAGCAGTGACCCCAGCCTGCCTGGGCTGTGCCCAGTGACCCCAGAGTGACAGTCACACTCTCAGCAGCTGCTGTTGCCCAGGTGCCACATTCACAGCTGGCTCCTTGCTCTCTGCACAACTCCCAACATGGAAATGAGTTGAAATGAAGGATTTTTCACTATTGCTTTTGCCCCTGCCTGCAGCAGGTCCCTGCATCAGGGACAGGCTGCTGTGGAGTCCTGCACGCTGCTGAGGCCACCCTCAGGTGCAGCCTGAGCTGCACCCCACAAAAACCTCGTTCCCTAAACACAAACCCCCTGGGCCCTGCTGGAAGCTCGGGCTGGGGAAGGACAGCCTGTCCTGCCCCGCAGCAATGGGATGCAGCTTCTCCCTGCTCTGGGAGCTCTGTCCCTGCCCTGCCACGTGGCTCCCTGAGGTCTGGGCAAGGTGTGGCACTCGTGGCCTCCCCTCTGCAGTGACTGCAGCCCCAGGTGGCAATTCCCAGGTCCCATCTCACTGCTGTCCCTCCAGTGCTCAGAGCCAGCCTCCCTCCTCTGCAGCTCCACACTGGGATTGCACCATAATCTTTGCTTGATCCTCAGCTCTGGTTTCCTCCTCCCACAGCAGCTCCACAATCCACCCACAGCTTCCTGCCCGACCTTGCATCTCCCCATCTCCAAACGCTGCTTTGGAGCACAGAGGCAATTTAAGTTACATTTGGGGAGGGGTGGAAAAACAAAAGAAGTAAACGATCTACCTTTAACTGAACCAGAAAAATCCTTCTGCACATCTCCAACCTACCTCTAACAAGCTTCTCCTAGGAACCAAGAAGTTCTGGTTGTGCTACTCCAAACCACCTTGCCTGGCCCACAAGGCAGTGCTTGGACCACAGAGGACCCCTCAGGTGGGGCTGGAGGATCCCAGAGCCACCGGCGGCCACGGGGAGCGCGGGTGTGAGTGCAGGGGTCCTGCTGGGATGGCTGGGGAGCAGGAACATGCTGCTGGCACGGGGACAGAGTGACTGTGGGTGTTTATTGCACTGCTTCTTCCCAGAGGCGCAGGAGGACAGCGGAGAGGCGGCTCAGCGCTTCACTTTCGCATCTTCTCTGATCTTCCACACCATCAGCTCCATGCAGGCCCTGGCGTCCTCGCTGGAGTCGTGTCCTTCCACTGGGGACACACACATAGACAGGCACTGAGCCCTGTGCTGCACAGGGACACCCAGACAGGGCCATCTGCTCCCTGTCCCCTGCAGCCACAGCCGGGGATTTGAAAGGGAATTCTACAGAATCACAGAATTGTGTCTGTGGTTTGTACAACCTCATCCCAACCACAAGGGACACCTCCCACTGGAGCCCACATTGCTCCAGCCTGGCCTTGGGCACTGCCAGGGATCCAGGGGCAGCCACAGCTGCTCTGGGCACCCTGTGCCAGGGCCTCCCCACCCTCCCAGGGAACAATTCCTTCCCAATATCCCATCCATCCCTGCCCTCTGGCACTGGCAAGCCATGCCCTGTGTCCTGTCCCTCCAGCCCTTGGCCCCAGTCCCTCTCCAGCTCTCCTGGAGCCCCTTCAGGCCCCAAAAGGGGCTCTGAGCTCTCCCTGGATCCTTCTCTCCAGGCTGAAAAACCCCAACTTTAAACACATTTTTTCTACTAAATCCACACTTTTTGCTGGACTTCAGCCTGGCACCATCCAGCTGTGGAACAGCTGGAAGCTTCCCCAGCAGTGTTTACAGCTCAGGGAAGGAGAGGAGGGGAGCAGGGACAGCTCTGCCCTCACAAGGGTCACCCTAAAACCAGCAGTGGGAGAAAAATGCCAGCACATTCCCAGCTACCCCAGGGAAAAAACCACCAGGAGGAAGAGAATGGGCTTGGGGAGGGCAGAGGAAGGCAGGGCTGAGGTGCCCCCAGGCTCTCACCGTTGTCCTGGATGATGCGTTTGAGGTAGTCGGCCATCAGCGTGCGCAGCGCCCGCTTGTAGGGCAGCCCCAGGCGGTGCGGGAACACAATGGCTGTGTCCACCACGGTGCCATGGATCAGCTGAGGGCAGCAGAAAAACAGGAACGGGGTTATTACCACAATCCCAAAGGGACAGGCACTCCTAGGGATCACAGCCACGCTGCAGCACCTTGCAGTCACCCCGGGGCTCTGTCCCTGCAGCTCCCACCCAACCAGCCCGGCAGGAGGCTGTGCTGCTGCGGGGTGAGTCTCCATGCACTCGGGATTCCCACTGCTCTGCCAGCCTCACCACCTGCCCCCAGAGCCCTGAAACGTCACATTCGGGGCAGCAGAGACTTGGGGTGATCCTGTCAGTGGCACTCCAACAGGACTGGTCAATCCTTAATCTGGAGACACTGGAAGGACTCTGAAGTCTTTCATGACTAAAAATGAAACGGAAAAACCAACTGGCTTCACAACAGCAACCTTTCAAATGCTTCTCAAGATGCTCTCAACTGCTTCTCTGGACTCTCTAGTGAATGCCCCTGCATGGGCAGGGGCTTGGAAG
Organism: Malurus cyaneus samueli; assembly: GCA_009741485.1. Lineage (NCBI taxonomy): Eukaryota > Metazoa > Chordata > Aves > Passeriformes > Maluridae > Malurus > Malurus cyaneus. Next base: position 2,398,210 of record CM019235.1, on the reverse strand, counting down.
TGGGGGATGTTGATGGTCCCTTCCAACCAAACCATTCTGGGATTCTGGGATGGAGACAGAAGTGGGAAGGATGTGCAGGATGAAGCAGGATGTACATCATGCTGCTGCTACAGAACAGGCCTGGCCCTTGGGGTGCAAACCAAGCCCAAACCCAGCAGTGACTCAACAGGAAGTTTGTGACCAGCACCAGCTCAGCAAGGATGGAATGGGACAAGGAAATCCTATTGCATCACCAGAAAGTGGTGTGAGTTGGAAGGGGCTTTTTAAAGGGTTCCTACTCCACCCCTGCCATGCAGGGACACCTCCCACTGTCCCAGGCTGCTCCCAGCCCCAATGTCCAGCCTGGCCTTGGACACTGCCAGGGATCCAGGGGCAGCACAGCTGCTCTGGGCACCCTGTGCCAGGCCTCCCCACCCTCCCAGGAACAATCCTTCCCAATATCCATCCATCCCTGCCCTCTGGCATGGGAAGCCATTCCCTGTGTCCTGTCCTCAGCCCTTGCCAGTCCCTCTCCAGCCTCTCTGGAGCCCCTTTCAGGCCCCAAAAGGGGCTCTGAGCTCTCCCTGGAGCCCCGCTTCTCCCAGTCTGGCCCCAGAGCAGAGGGGCTCCATCCCTCTGATCCACCACTGCAGCCATGAATTGTCACCACGCTGGAGGAACCAAGGATGCTCAACAGGTCAAAGAGCTCCCTGCCCTGCACCAAGGGGCCTGGCACAGCCAAAAAGCCCCACCTGACAAAGTCCATGTTCACAGGGCAGACTGGCGTTTTTAACACCGATTTCTGACTCTCAGGCTAAGACAAGATGAATCCTCTGCTGTCAGGAACTGAGTTCAGTGGCAGCTGAGGGAATGGGGATGGAAGCAATCCCACATCCTGAGCGAAATGAGTTTAATGGAGGGCCCCAGTGATAAACCTGAGTGCCTGACCAAGAGCTGGCTCTGCAAATCCCAACACAGATGACTCCAAAGCCCCAGATTCTCTCCTTCTCCTCCCCTCTCCTCCCTTCTCTTTCTCTCTTTCTCCTCTCCTCTCCCTTCCCCCCCTTCTCTCTCCTCTCCTAGGACAAACCATAACTCCACCAGCTCCAAATCTTCCCCAGAACAGCTGCACTCTGACACAACCAACCTGCTGCACTCCTGGGAGCATAAAGCTGCCAACGTTATGGATAATCTGCCTGGACTGCGCCCAGCTCTGGCACCTGCCCAGCCACACTGGTAATTACTTATGGAGATCAGGAAGACTGAGGAAACAGGATAATAAAGCTTTAAATAAAACTTGAAATGCCATCAGCACTTGGAACTGGCCACGGCCATTAGTGAGCTATGGCTTTGCTGCTGCAGCCCTCGGCCATTCTGCCGTGACAGCCCAGGGCTCTGCTGGATTGCTCTGGACTCCTTCTCTTGGCAGGAGCTGTGGTGCTAAGAGAAAATCGAGCCTCTGAGAGGCCAAGGCAGTCATCTCTTGCTGATCTAACTGGAAATAATGTTTTTCTGATGATGATGAAGCCTCTCCAAGGCTGGGATAAAGGGTGCCACGGAGAGGTAAAGTGTTTTACAGGCATTAAAAGCTCCTGCTTCCAAGGCAGTGCTGGGAGCTGGCAGCCACAGAGGCTTCACCAGGGGAGCTGTGGGATGAAGAATGGCTGAGAGAAGCTCTGGAATGTGAGCACAAAGACTTGGCTCCCACCTGGTGAACCAGGACAAACCCCTGGCAGGACAGCAGAGGTGGCTGAGGGATGGGCACAGCAGGGTGAGGGGTGCCAGGCAGGAACCAGGGCAGGTAAAAGACCAAGTAACTTCATCAAAGTAACACAAGTCCCAGCAAAGCAGGCACAGAGCAGAGAGCAAATCTGGCAGGGGTGGAAGGCAAAGATTTGGGATCAGTCATGGAATTGTATAATGGTTTGGTTTGGAAGAGACCTGAGAGAGCACCTTGTTCCAGCCCCTGCCATGGCAGGGACACTTTCCCCTACAGCAGGGTGCCCAGAGCCCTGTCCAGCTCAGTCACCTCTGGACAGCTCTGCCACCCTGAGCAGCAGCAGCCACCAACAGCTGGGGTGGGGTGACACTGTGAGTGACACACATGTCCCCACTCCCTTGCTCTTACACCACAACCAGATTCCCACAGGCTCAGAAAGGACACAACATGGAATCCTAGAATGTCCTGAGCTGGATCCTGCAGGGATCATCATTCCAACCCCTGTCCCTGCCCAGACCCCCCAACAACCCCACCCTGTTCATCCCTGGCAGCGCTGTCCAAACGCTCCTGCAGCTCTGGCAGCCTCGGGGCCGGGACCATTCCCTGGGGAGCCTGGGCAGTGCCAGCACCCTCTGGGGACAGAAGAACCTTTCCCTGAGATCCATCCCAACTCTGACACCGCTCCAGCCGTTCCCTGGGCTCCTGGCCCTGTCCCAGAGAGCGAAGAGGTTGGAATCTGCCCCTCCTCTTCCCCCATGAGGATGTTGAAGACCACAAGGAGTCTCCCCTCAGTCTCCTCTTCTCCAGCTGAACAAACTCAGTGCCCTCAACTGTTCCTCCTGAGGCCTCTCAAGACCCTTCACTACTCACATGGCTCCTCTGGACACTCTCTAATGGCTTTATGGCATTTTTATATGGCACACAGAACCCGAGGTGAGGCCACCCCACTACTTTGTCCCCCTGGTTCTTGGAAATAAAAAATTCCTAAATTCAAAGGAGACACCCAACACCCCCCAGGATGGGGAAGCAGCAGAAGGAGATGTGAAAGCAAGGCCCCAAGTTACCTTTAGTGCAAATAAGTCGCTTTCCAAGCTGTGCCCTATTAGTATGGTGTCTGCACTGAACATGTTCAGGAGGACGGCTTGGACATCCCGCAGGGTGATGCTCGTGTTTTCCAGGTCCTCTTCTGTCACACCTGAGAACCTGCAGAGCGACAGGAGACAGCTCAGGGTCCTGCACTGAACAAACACCTCAAGGTCCAGAGCCCCTGAGCTCTCAGGGAGTGGAGGTTTGGAGTTCAAACAAGTGCTCCCAGTCACCCCGAGTTCCTGAGAGAGACCATCGGCACCTGGGGTTATGGACCTCACCAGGGCTTACAGCCCTCACCAGGTGTTATAATCTGGATTTTACCTGGTGTTACAGCCCTTAACTGGTTTTATAATCTAAACCTCACCTGATGTTATAATCTGGACCTCACCTGGTGTTTCAGCCCTCACCAGGTGTTATAATATGGATTTTACCTGATGTTACAGCTCTCTCCAGCTGTTTCAGCCCTCACCAAGTGTTACAGATGTCACCTGGTGTTATGATCTAGATTCTACCAAGTGTTACAGCCCTCAACTGGTGCTAGAGCACTCACCTGGTATTATGGACTTCATGAGGTGTCACAGCCCTCATCCGGTATTATAATCTAGACCTCAGCTGGTGTTATAATCTGGACTTTACCAGGTGTTATGGACCTTACAGGTGTTACAGCCCTCACCTGGTGTCATGGACCTCAGAAGGTGTTAGAGCCCTCACCAGGTGTTATAATCTGGATTTTACCAGGTGTTACAGTCCTCATTGGTGTCACAGCCCTTACCAGATGTTAGAGCCCTCACCAGATGTTATAATCTGGACTTTACCAGGTGTTGGAGCCCTCACCTGCTGTTGTAATCTGGACCCCACAAGATGTTTCAAGCCCTCACCTGGTGTTATAATCTGCATTTTACCAGGTGTTACAGTTCTCACCTGGTGTCACCTGGTGTTACCAGATGTTAGAGCCCTCACCTGGTGTTATAATCTGGACCTTATCAGGTATCAGAGCCCTTACCTGGTGTTACAGCCCTCACCAGGAGTTATAATCTGGACTTTACCAGGTGTTAGAGCCTTCATCAAGCATTATAATCTGGACCCTACCATGTGTTTCAGCCCTCACCAGATGTTGGAGCCCTCACCTGTGTTATAATCTGGACCCTACCAGCTGTTTCAGCCCTCACTTGGTGTTATGGACCTTACCAAGTGTTAGAGCCCTCACCTGGTGTTATAATCCACCACCTTGGAGTCTGGCTTGACGAAGGTGTCGTACACCACTTTGAGCTCCGAGTTGATCACAGTTACCCTGGTCAGCTCCAGGCCTTGCTTCGTGTAGCACTGCAAGGAACAGGGCAGGTGAGAAGAGAGGCACAGGCCAACCACAGCATGGGACCAGCTCCCAAAATGCAGCAGCCAGCCCAGTGTGGGCCAGCCAGAGCCTGCACAGCCCTCAAGCCAGGCACAGTAATCAATAAAGGCTCATTTGCACCTCCAGGACCGATATTTACAACAGCAAAATGGAGGTGAGGGAACAGAATTTCCCTTCAGCCACCTGTCACATCCCAGCTGTCCCCAAAAGCTCTGGTTTGGATCTGGACTCACCATTTCACAGTCTAAGGCGTAGATGCCAGGGTAGCCATCAGTTGTGGGCAGCTTCTCAAAAGTCTTCACAAAACCATCCAGGCTCTCCTTGCGCCCATCGTGCACGTGTTGCTTGGAGGAAAAGAAATTGGTGCTGATGAGAACCAGAGAGTGCACTCCAACAAACCTCCACTTCAACAAAACTGGTTTTTTATTCCTTTCCAATGGTTAATGAGGAATAAATTCTGCCTACAGTGAGCCTGAGAAGTTCACAGTCACAGCAAACACAGCCCTAACTGCAAGGCCAGGTCAGGGCTGGTGGCACTGTAGTGACAGCACAGAGCAGGACATGGCACAGCTGGGGAGAGGGAGCTTGCAGCCTGAAGGGGAATTAATCAGGGTCACATTGAGGCCTGACACTGTTGGAACCCAGATCCTGGTTCCTGTGGCCCAGGTGAGGATCCTAACCCCAGACATGCTGTGAGACCATGAGCACCAGGAGCCAGGAGACCCTGAGCTCCAGGGCATGTCCATGTGTGCACCCACTCACAGCTACTGCACCCCAAACCCAAACAGCCCCCCAAACAGGAGCTACAGCCCTGCTGAGGCAAATCAGAGCATTTCCAAGCATCTGCATTGTTCCCAGATTGTTTAACAAGACCCAGCAGAAAAACACAGAGAGTGATTTCACGAGGGGGAATAAGCCATGAGCATCAGTCATAGGTGCCAGGAGACCCTGAGCTCCAGAGCATGTCCAGTGTGCACCCATTCACAGCCACTGCACCCCAAACCCAAACAGGCCCCCGAACAGGAGCTACAGCCCTGCTGAGGCAACCCAGGGCACTTCCAAGCATTCTGTACTGTTCTCAGCTAAAGCTCCAGGGTCAGCAAGCCCCAGCAGGAAAACTCAGCCAGTGATTTCACAAGTGGCTCAAGCCATGAGCACCAGGTGTAGGTGCCAGGAGACCCTGAGCTCCAGGGCATGTCCATGTGTGCATCCACTCAAAGGTACTGCATCCCAAACCCAAACAGCCCCCCAAACAGGAGTTACAGCCCTGCTGAGGCAAATCAGAGCATTTCCAAGCATCTGCATTGTTCCCAGATTGTTCAACAGGACCCAGCAGGAAAACATAGGGAGTGATTTCACGAGGGGGAATAAGCCATGAGCATCAGGCGTAGGTGCCAAGAGACCCCGAGCTCCCCCAAGGCCATGTCCTGTGCACCCTCTGCATCCCAAACCCAAACAGCCCCCCAAACAGGAGCTACAGCCCTGCTGAGGCAAATCAGAGCATTTCCAAGCATTTCCATTGTTCCCAGCTAAAGCTCCAGGGTCAGCAAGCCCCAGCAGGAAAACTCAGCCAGTGATTTCACAAGTGGCTCAAGCCATGAGCACCAGGTGTAGGTGCCAGGAGACCCCGAGCTCCAGGCTCCTGTGCACCCACTCACAGCCACTGCATCCCAAACCCTGACAGCCCACACACAGGAGCTACAGCCCACCAGCCCTGGAGGCAACCCACAGCATTTCCAAGCATCTCCCAGCTTGTTCAACAAGACCCAGCAGGAAAACTCTGTGAGTGATTTCACAAGTGGCTTAAGCCAGTGCATGACTGAGCTGCTGTTGCACCACAGGAACTCCCACGCTCGTCCACAGCAGTGATCCCACCCCACAGCTGATCCTGAAACCTTCCCAACAGCAGGAGCTTCAAGCTGGATGAAGTTTAAAGGGGAAGCAGGAACAGGTAACTGAGGGCAAAGGCTGTGACTGCCCTTTTCCCTGCTGACATGGTTTCAGGTAAAACCAACCTGCACCACACCCAGAGTTGATGTTCTCCCTCCCTTATTCCCCAGTGGGGTTGTTTGTTGTCTTTTAAGTTTTGTCTGCCCTAAATCTCAGTGCATTTGTGCCCAATCACAGCAGCCTGGGCACAGCCTCCTTCATCGAGGTTTTTTTTCCTCCTTCATCGAGGTTAGAATGATGGAATTACAGAATGATGGAATTACAGAATCCTGGAGGTTAGAAAGGACCTTCAAGATCATCAAGTCAGCCCAGCACCAGCATCATGGTCACCACTAAACCATGTCCCAAGTGCCACATCCACATGTTTTTGAAACAATTCCAGGTATCCTGATTCCATCACTGCCCTGGGCAGTTTGTTCAATGCTTCACAACCCTTTCCATGAAGGAATTTCCCCAATTTCCAATCTATCCCTCCCCTGGCCCAGCCTGAGGCTGCCCCCTCCTGTCAGGGAGTTGTGCAGAGCCACAAGGTCCCCCCTGATCCCCCTTTGCTCCAGGATGAGCCCCTTTCCAGCTCCATTTCCTTCTCTGGATGTGCTCCAGCCCCTCAATGTCCCTCTGATCATGAGGAGCCCAAAACCAAGCCCAGGATTCGAGGTGGAGCCTCAGCAGTGCCCAGCACTGTGAGACAGCATCCCACAGCTCTCACCTTACAAGGAATGAAACTGTTCTGGTTTGTCTCAGGATTAAAGGCTGCAGAGAAGAGGAACTGAGGCCCTTGTAAAGCTGCAATGTGTGGGCAGAGGAGTGACCAAAGCAGGATTTGCATATTTTCCTGCCCAGGTCACTGGTGCAGGTGCAGCCAGAACACAGGAACTGCATCATTTGGAGTTAATGAGGCAGTTGGGCCAACACTGAGCCAAACCTGTCCCTGGATCCACAGCCAGCACCACTCAGAGCCCTGAACCCTGGGCAGAGACCATGATGGGGTCAGCAGTGATGGGATGTCACACATGGTCACCCTGGGCTCTGGGCAGAATCACAGCAGGGCTCCTGTGCAAGGACACGATGGGGTCAGCAGTGATGGGATGTCACACATGGTCACCCCAGGCTCTGGGCAGGATCACAGCAGGGCTCCTGTGCAAGGACACGATGGGGTCAGCAGTGATGGGATGTCACACATGGTCACCCCAGGCTCTGGGCAGGATCACAGCAGGGCTCCTGTGCAAGGACACTGTGAGGGACCAGCCAGGCTGATGGACACATTCTGAGCTCAGCTACACCTCCACAACATTGAACAGCTCCCTTCAGTTGTGCCAAATGTTGCTCGTTGGGTGCAGACAAATCTAGAGGTTTTTAATGAGATTTATGATTGTGGCAGACATAAGGGAAATAAACATTCTCTCTATATGACAGAAATAATGTACTTGAGTTCTGCCCAGTTTGGGATCAAATTGGCCTCATGGATTGCTGCTTCCCAGGGGAGGGGGCCACATTTGTCCCCTCTGCACCCCTGGCATGGATCCTGCTCTGCTCAGGGAACAGGGAGAGCATCTCAGCAGCCAAGAGACAGCAAACTGCTCTCCCTCACAGCCTGAGCCCTTCCTCCCCGTGGAACACAGCACAGCTGAGCACTGAAGGGAAGAAAAAACCCCTATTTGATATTTTTCTCCGTTAGTTTTTGTTCTGAAACCGCCCAATTCTCCCAGGCTGGGAGGAGGGCAGGGAAGTTGCTGCTGGTTTTGAGAGCCCAGGAAGCCTCGGGTATCACAAAGAGCATCCACTCGAGTTCCCTGGAGCAGCACGGCTCCATCCTGCCATCTCCTGCCTCCCTGCCCAACTGCAGCAAACCCAGCTGATGCCTTAGCATTTTTAGTTTTGATATTTTCATGTATCTGTATTCTGGTACTTCTCCAGTGCACAGCACTAAAGCTGCTGCTCTCATATCTTCAGACAAAACAATTCCTCTCTGGACCTGAATCCAAGGACACTTCGCTGCCTCAGAGCCCCAAAATATGGAAACAACAGAGAATTGGGGGGAGCAGTTTGGGGTGGGTGACATCATCACCTGAAGGTGTCATTGGGGAATTGGGGCCCGATGTGTTCATGAGACAGAGCTGATAAAAGGGGAAGATCTCGTGACTCGGGGTCCATTTTGGGTGCAGCCCCAGGAGGAGGCTTTGTCTGCCTTTAATGTACCAGCATTGGTACAATGGATTAAATTTATCTGCTTTATTCTCTTCACTTTGTCTGGCCTCTGTTTCAGCTGAGCCTTGTTTTAGGCATCACAGGCAGGCACATCCCTGTGCCTGGAAAGACACACATGAGCTTTTCTAACCAGCTCCAAGTCCAGTCAGCACAAATTTTTCTGTTTTCAGTACCCTCCTTCAAAGTTGAAAGATGCTGTGCTCGCTGGTACCCAACATCCCAAAACCTCACTGCTTGCTGAGCAGGTTGTGGATCCAACCTTAAATGTACCAAAGAAGCCTCCTTCCATCCTGCTCAATCTAGCAGCACAGAATCATGGAATTGTTAAGGCTGGAAAAGACCTGCAAGATCAAATCCAACCATCAGCAGCACCACCATGGTCACAGCTAATTCATGTCCCCAAGTGCCACAGCCACACATTTTTGGAACATTTACAGGCATGGTGGCTCCATCAATGCTTCACAATCCTTTGAGGGAAGAAATTTTCCCCAATATTCAATCTCAACCTCCCCTGGTGGGACTTGAGGCTGTTTCTTCTCATCCTGTCACTTGTTCCCTGGGAATCACAAACCTTCTTCAGCCCCACAGCTCCACAGACTTATTAAAAGGAGGGAGAGGGACTTTTTATACTGGTATGGAGTGGAATGGCTTTCCCCTGCCAGAGGGCAGGGATGGATGGGATATTGGGAAGGAATTGTTCCCTGGGAGGGTGGGGAGGCCCTGGCACAGGGTGCCCAGAGCAGCTGATTTAAAAAACTCCCAAATTCATGTGGAAAAGAAAGAGAAGCAACAGCCTGATACCAACTCAAGTGTGCAGGAAAGGTTTTTATGGCGCCCAGACAACTCCTCCTGTTGAAACAAACATTAAATTTTGCCCCAGAATTCCCCTTCTAACTCAAGCTTTTTGTTCTCCCCTGGTGGCAGCTGCCACATATAAAAATGTCACTGAAACAAGTGTCAAGCAGCATCCCCAGAGACCTGAGGGAAAGGCACAAGAGAAACCTCTCCCTTCAGGCTGTGGATTGAGGGGACTGGAGACGCCAGGCTGGGAGCTCAGGCCTCCTGCTGCTGCCTAAGGAAGAAAAAAAACACCTGTGCAAAGGTACCCCAGTGTTCTGTTTGCTAAGGCCAAAACTCCACATCTGAGCAGGGTTTTTATTTTTTATTCTTTTTTTTTCTAGTGCTGGGCTCCTCCAAAAAGAGAAATTTTGTGGTATTTGTGAGTTACACAGGCTCCCCTCATGACAACAAAGGACAGGCAGCAAACAGGAAATTAAGAAAAGATTTTTCCACCAGGAGAAAGCTCAGCATGGCAACCTGGGAACAGAAAAGATAGGAAAAATCCTAGGAAAAATATGAAAAATAGGGTTGGCCCACTGTTACCAAAGCTCTGTGACTGCTTTTTAAAAGAAAATCCCTTATCTCTCACCTCTTTTGAGATTCACTAAAGAACAGGAGCTTTTCTATGTCCCCCAAGTAGATGAGCTGGGCAGCTCAGGATAAATGCACCCAACCTCACTCCAGGCAGTGTCAAATCCTGGATTTTTCTACCTTTGCAGAGCAAAAAAAAATTAAGCAGCACTTGGTTCCCCTCTTAAGGGAAGCCACTGAAGACTTCAGCAAGGATTTCCCAGCTGTGAGCAGAGCACAAATGTCACTGAGAATGGAAAGGTGTTGTTCCATCACTTACTTTAGCAACCTGGCAGCCTGGTGACCCCACAGCTCCGGAGCAGCAGCTGTAGTGGGTTTCCCACCCACCAGGCACTGAAAGAGGAAAAAAAATGAAGAGTCAAGGAGAAGGGTCTTGTTAACAAGAGACCTGAACTTCAGCTCTCACGTGCAAATCCCCTGGATGAGAACAACAATAACGTGTCAAACTCGGGGGGAAAATAACTGGGGATGCACAGGTAGCAATCTGAAGAGTTTAAGTCTCTGGTACTGAGCCAGAGAAACTCCAGAAGCCACTAAGACACTCGGATGGAAAACCAGAGCAGAGCTCAAACTAGGTTAGTGTCTTGCTGCAAATGAATTCAGCCAAGATCAGTAAACTCTCCTGGGAGTGACCTCTAGCACTCCCAGTCAGCCTGTGAAAATGCTGATTTTTTCCAAAAGGCACAGGAAGGTTTGGATTTTCCTTGTACTTTTTTTAACAAAGTTTGAGACCAGTCCTTCTGCAGTGCCACATTTAGAGGGCTCCAAACCCTTTGCGAGGCCATTTCAGCCACAGGCCCAGGATCTGGCACCACCTGGGAGTGTCAGAATCTCCAAAATTAAACCCAAACCCGAGGATCACTGTGAGTTTGGAGCAGGAGCACAGGCAGCACGGGAAAACGCTGATTTTTTTTTCCAAAAGGCACAGGAAGTTTGGATTTTCCTTGTACTTTTTTTGAAAAAGTTTGAGACCAGTCCTTCTGCAGTGCCACATTTGGAGAGCTCCAAACCCTTTGTGAGGCCATTTCAGCCACAGGCCCAGGATCTGGCACCACCTGGGAGTGTCAGAAGCCCCAAAACTAAACCCAAACCTGAGGATCACTGTGAGTTTGGAGCAGGAGCACAGGCAGCACGGGCCAAACCCCCCAAGCAGGGCCGTACCTCTCTGCTTGCGCAGCCGCCCCCAGTGATGGACGCACTCCTCCTTGCGGATGCAGCTCCCCGAGGCTGACACCATGTACTCGGTGCCACAGCGACAGCAGATCCTGCACGAGGCTTGGGGACAGGGGAAAAACAACAGTCAGGTCATTGCAAAGCCCTCACCTGCTTCACCTGGCCAAAGCAAAGCTCCAGCCCCAAATCGCGACCGCTCCAGCCCCAAATCATGACCGCTCCAGCCCCAAAAATGCTGTTAAAGGACATTTTCTGTCAAAAAGGATCCCAAATGTTGTTCCAAACTCCTACAAAAGCACAGCAAACCCTCTGAAAACACAGTCCTGTCCACAAACACTTCCCAGATGAAACACAAAGGCTCTCCAGAGGTTTTGGTGCAGTTCCACAGCTCCATCAGCGTTTGCTGCATTGTTTCTCCGTCCACAGCAAATTATGTTGGAGTCTAACACAGTTATTTTAAGAAACAGGATAAATAAGTCATTCTTTGGACACCAGAGCTAATGAAACCTGGTTTCCAGGGGATCTGCACCTTGTCACTTGCAAATGACATTTCAGCTCTCCCAGGGCACAGCTTTCCTGTAAGGATTCTCAGAGCAGGGCCTGGCCCAGTGAGGAGGCAGTTTGGGACTGCTCCCTCCTGCCAGCTGCCCAAAATTTGGGGCAGAAAAATGCAAAAAACCACTGGGAAGTAGCTGACTCTCCATTCTTCTGATCTCCACACAATTCCATGAGTTCCAGTGTGAGCATTTAAGCTGTTTGCATACTCCCAGCCTCACTGGTCACAGGATTAAGAAACCTGCAACAGCTTTAGTTAAATTAGGAGAAATTCAAAGATCCTGCAACATCTGCAGGAAACTACAGACACAGAAGCAGAACCAGGATCATATAAAGGAGGTGACTGGTTCCCCAGAAAAAAGGGCTCTCACAAACACAGCACTTGACAGTGTTAATGCAAGAGAGCTTTTGCCCAGGTTGCTTCAGCAACCACAGGACAAATGTAGGCACAAGGTGTTAACATGGATGAGCACTTAACACACTTTAGTGAGGTCTCTCCACACAGATGCTCAGGGGAGCGTGGCAAAGCACCTCAAAAGCAATCCCCAGCCTGGGTTTTATCGCTGCTGCAGCACAGCCTGCTTTAGTCAGGGTGTGAGGAGCAGAAATCCTGCTGTGAGTTCAGAAAATTCAGAGGAGGAAATCTGTGGGATCAAAGCCAGGTTGGACAGGGCTTGGAGCAACCTGGACTGATGGAGAGTGCTCCAGGAGGTGGAATGAGACAGGCTTTGAAGTCCCTTCCAATCCAAACCACTCTGTGATTTTAGGATCATTTTGTCCAGCTGCAAAAAGGGCTTTTGGGAACTATTTGGTCCAGCACTGCCTCAAGATCCAACACAGAAAACTCTGCAATCCAGAGCAGCAGAGCCACTGCAGAACCAGCCCAGCCCAGGGTCAGTCCTGATCCCACCACAACAGCAGCTCACAGGCACAGAGACAGAAATAAATCCTGCTACTGGGAGTGGGGATGGTGAGCAGGTGCAGAGCAGGAGCAGCTTTCCATCCTGCTCAATTTGGCAGCACAGAATCATGGAATTGCTAAGGCTGGAAAAGACCTGCAAGAACAAATCCAACCATCAGCAGCACCACCATGGTCACAGCTAACCCACATCCCCAAGTGCCACAGGCCACACATTTTTGGAATATTTACAGGGATGGTGGCTCCATCAATGCTTTACAACCCTTTCAGTAAAGAAATTTTCCCCAATATCCAATCTAAACCTCCCCTGGCTGGACTTGAGGCTTTCTTCTTATCCTGTCACTTGTTACTTGAGAATTAGAAACCTCCTTCAGCCTCACAGACTGTAAACTTTGGGTCAAAACCAATATGTTTTGACAATGTTTTTCACATGTTTTTGACATGTTTTTTACGATGTGCAAGCTGAGGAAACTCTGCATGAGGAATGCAGCACTAGTCACAACGGGATGTTCACAGTGAGACCTTCACACAGAGCAGGACAAACCCAAATCCTGCAGCAGGGAGAGGCAGCAGAACTTACAGTCAGTCACTTTCTTCTCATCAGCAGTGAAGAGCACGGCACGGCCGGCCTTGTCAGGGTGAGGCATTGGGTAACCGTTCTCCTTGAGCTGCTCCTCACTCATCAGGTACTCCTTGAGGCGCCGGTACAGAGCAGCTCCTGCACACAAACACAGTGCTCACATCACATCACTCCAGCACTGGCTGCTGCTCTGGTTTTATCATAAAAATAAATGGATAAACTGCCCCAAATCTATGGAGTTTGCTTCCACTGCCTCAGCCCAGGAGTTGGGTGGTCATTTTTAAAATCCAGGCATTAGTGCACAAGGTGATTTTGAAACTCCTTGAACAAGCAGCAGCAGGTCTGGAAAGAGCAGCTGGAACAGAATTCCTCCAAAGGGCCCATCTTCAACCTTTTTGTGACTGATAAAACCATGGAATAATTTGGGTTGGAGATCATCTCATCCCACCCCTGCCATGGCAGGGACACCTCCCACTGTCCCAGGCTGCTCCCAGCCCCAATGTCCAGCCTGGCCTTGGGCACTGCCAGGGATCCAGGGGCAGCCACAGCTGCTCTGGGTACCCTGTGCCAGGGCCTCCCCATCCTCCCAGGGAACAATTCCTTCCCAATATCCCATCCATCCCTGCCCTCTGGCACTGGCAAGCCATTCCCTGTGTCCTGTCACTGAATGTGAGACCTGTCCCATATAAATGTTAATCAGCTACAGCTGATAATTGGTAACACAGCCCTCAAACACCCCTCAAAGGCCACCCACAGCTCCCTAAAAACTTCATTACCAGAAGCTTCTTCCTGCTGCTGATTTCAGGCTCCTCGTTTCATTTCACAGAATAATTACAACTTCTTGCACTCTGCTCGATATCTCCTTTGGCTGCTAAACCCTTCCAATATTGCTGGGTGCCCTTTGATGTTGCTTAGCTGAGCTATACTGGCCCTTTTAAGCTTTCTCCATGTCAATTCCTTCTGCTCCGTGGCCTCCCTGTCTCTTCTCTGATCTCCTCCACAATTTGCCTACATCTCTTGGCAACCAAAATACCCATAACTGATTGGAGCCCACATGAAAAATGCTCGTGGCACAACCCTTGGGCTACGATATGACCTTACTGTGACATTGGTGGAAGTGAAGCCGAGCCCTGCAGAGAGGGCAATTTTTAAAGTTTGCCTTTTAATCTGACAGGCACGTTGGAAAGAACAGCTTCAGGGCAAGAAAGTTAAAGTAAAATAATGCCCAAAGCACAAGGGGCAGCTCTGAATGGTTATTGATGCTCCATCAAAGGCAGGCAGGCTGCAGCAGTGACCTCCCAGCCTCAGTGAGGATGGAAGGAGGGCACTGGTCAGTGGTGTCACTGTCCTGAGGGACTCTGTGCTGCAGACAGATAATGACTGCTACCACTGCCCACAGAGAAATCCCAGCACTGCAGAACATGGAATTCTGGAATGTCCTGAGTGGGAAGGGACCCACAAGAACCATCATTCCAAGCCCTGTCCCTGCCCAGACCCCCCAACAGCCCCACCCTGTTCATCCCTGGCAGCGCTGTCCAAACGCTCCTGCAGCTCTGGCAGCCTCGGGGCCGGGACCATTCCCTGGGGAGCCTGGGCAGTGCCAGCACCCTCTGGGGACAGAAGAACCTTTCCCTGAGATCCATGCCAAGCCCTGACACAGCTCCAGCCGTTCCCTGGGCTTCTGGCCCTGTCCCAGAGCAGAGCTCAGCCCCTGCCCCTCCGCCTCCCCTCGGGAGGAGCTGCAGCCCCCGAGGAGTCTCCCCTCAGTCTCCTCTGCTCCAGCTGAACAAACCAAGAGCCCTGAGCCGCTCCTCAGACCCTTCCCCAGCTCCGTGTCCCTCCTTTGGACACTCCCAACAGCTTAGGTCCTCCTGATCTCGTGGTGCCCAAGGTGCTCCCAGGACTCGATGTGAATGCACCAGCCCGATTCTGCTCCCCCCCACCACTGTCACCCCTCCATCCCCACCCTGACACGTCACAGCCCAGCAGGAGCAGGGTCTGACCTGTCAGATCCTCAGATCTCAGGCTCCCTGAGCGGTTCAGAGTGAAGCTGGTCTTGGCAGCAAGCTTCCCTCCCAGCACAGCTTCATGAGACACCACCTTCTTGTTACTGGTCTCTGCAACGAGAAGGGAACAGCAAAAGGGGACAAAGAGATCAGACACCCAGTGAGCAACTTCAGTTCCAGTCTGGGGCACTACACGTGGGCAAGAGGAGGACTGTGTTCATCCTCTTGAACTCTTATTTTGCTCCAGAAATGCAAAGTGCCAGGTGCTGTGTGCCAGGTGCTGGCCCAGCATTTCCATTCCAGCACTACACAGAGTTTTCAGTTCACACTGTCAGCCCACAGCAGTTTTAAGGGCAACACAGACCTTTTAAAGTTCTGCTAGAAACCTGCAGCTCTCCCTGCTCACTCTGCACAGTGAGCCCTCACACTGACCAAAAGCAAGAGATGAGCCAGCACAGAAACAACTTGACCCCTTCAAGTGCTGCATGGGGGCATCACCCACCCCCAGGAGCAGCTTTGTTGTTGGGGCCCTGCAGGGCAGCCTCTCACACAGAATCTTTCAACTTCTCTCAGAAAGGAGCTTCAGAGCTCCAGAATATGCTCAGCACATCAGATAATGGCAGAGAGGGGCTTTTTACTAATCATTAACTGGCAGCCCTCTCCTAAAGGCCAGCCTCCAAGTTCAGCTGCTCTGCCTAATGGCCAGGAACGTAATGAAGACAGAGGGGAGAAAAGGGAAGAGACCAGGGGAAAAAAAAATTCACAAGAACAGCACAAATTGATTGTTTAATGTACCCTCTCGAGAGCCAATAATGAAATGTCTTAACCCTCTTCGTTTCTCTCTTGAAGCTTAATGTGTGTAACAGATTTCTGTGGTGATGGACGAGTCTATCACTTTGAAGGCATCATGTGAAAGTTACTCCATTAGCAGGGCTTTTCATTTGAAAGAACTTGTGCTAAAAAAAAAACAAAAAACCCGCGCAGCATTATCTCCATTTAGCCAGAGAGAGCCAACAAAGCATCGCAGGACCTGCCTCTTGAAGGCCCATTAAAGCTCACCAGGCTATAAAAAGCTAAACTGGAGCTGTTTGCCTTTCAGCACAATGCTAAACAGAAATGGGTTCTGGCTTTTCAACAACTTTCTCTGGGTGGTTTGAGGTCCCAGCAGGGCTCAGGTACCTACTGTGGGTGATGGGGGGGGAGTTGGGCACGAGGCTGCGGAGCTTCTTCAGGGTGTTCACGGCCACGTTCAGGTAGATGTTGCGGCTGGTGCTGCGCTCGTAGGCCACCTTCTCCTCTGCCAGGGCCTGTGAAAGGCACAACCAGCAGAGAATCAGAGTTACAAAATCACAGAGTCACAAAATCACAGAATCACAGAGTCACAGAGTCACAAAATCACAGAATCTCACAGAATCACAGAGTCGCAGTCACAGAGTTACAGAATGACAGAGTCACAGAGTATCACAGAATCAGAGTCACAAAATCACAGAATCACAGTCACAGAATCACACAGAATCAGAGAATCACACAGAATCACAGAATCACAGAATCACAGTCACAAAATCACAGAATCACACAGAATCACAAAATCACAGAATCACACAGAATCACAAAATCACAATCACAGAGTTACAGAATAACAGTCACAGAGAATCACAGAATCAGAGTCACAAAATCACAGAATCAGAGTCACAGAGTCACAGAGTCACAGAATCACACAGAATCACAGTCACAGAACCAGTCACAGAGTCACAAAATCAGACTCACAGAGTCACAATATGAGTCACAGTCAGAATCACACGCAGAGTCAAAGAATCCCAGAGTCACAGAATCACAGAGAATCACAGAATCAGTCACAAAATCAGAATCCCAGAGTCACAGAATCACAGAGAATCACAGAGTCACAAAATCAGAATCACAGTCACAGAATGACAGAGTCACAGAATCACAGAACCACAGAGTCATAGAATCACAGAATGAGTTACAGTCACAGAATCACACAGAAATCACAATCACAGATTCACAGTCACAGTCCCAGAAAATCACAGAGAATCACAGAGTCACAGAGTCACAAAATCACAGAATCAATCACAGAATCACAGAATCAATCACAGAATCACAGAAATCACCAGGGTTGGCAGAGACCTTCAAGCTCTTCCAGTCCAACCCCTGCCCTGACACCTCAATTCACCCATAGCACAAAGCCCCACATCCAATCTCTCTTTGAACCCATCCAGGGATGGCAACTCCACCCCCTCCCTGGACAGCCCATTCCAGTGCTTTATCACTCTTTCTGTAAAGAACCTTTTTCTAATATCACCACACACTCTCTTCCCACAGCTCACACAATCCCACAATGGTTTGGGTTGGCAGGGACCTAAAAATCTTTTTTTTCCACTTTCCACCATCCCAGGTTGCTCCAAACCCCCTCCAACCCAGCCTCGAACGCTTCCAGCGATGGGGCAGACATATTTTTCCTTTGCTTTTGGAGAAAATAAATGTTTGGCTCTTAAAATACGTGTTGAGGTTAAGGAAGACTTTGTAATGGTTGATAGGGATTCTCTTTTGTGTGGGAAGTCGTGAGTGGTTAAATAAAGTTCATAGACAGTGTTTAATTAAAAATGTGATTGGATAAGAAGGTTTTTGGGTGGTAGTTTGGCAGGGTGAATACTTAATTGGTGTTTAGCCCGAGAAAATGAAAAAATAAAAGACACAGCTTTTAAAAATAAACAGAAAAAGATTTTTTTAAACCAACTAGAAAAATATCTGTGTCCCTCCCATTGTCATGAATAGCCATGCCCATATTAAAACATATCAAACTAAAAAGCCACCCAAAATATAAAATTAAACATTTTATTATAAATATTTATATTTATGTATATTAATATATAATATATGAACATACAAATATTCATTTATATTTATATTATATTGTTTTATATACTACAAAAACCCAAAATATAAAATTAAAATATTTTATTATATTTATATTTATATTATATTTATATTTATATTTATATTTATATTTATATTATTTATATTTTATTATTATGTTTATATTTAAGTATTTGTTCCTATTTATATTATATTATATTTTTATATATTAAAATGTTTATTATAAAAAGAATTTTAAAACTACCACAAATACAGACTCCAAGTATGACAGAAAAAAAAAAAAATCCATGGAATTGAGCAATAAAGTAGAACATGGCACAAATATTGGCTTGGAGTCTCGCTCAGAAGAGTAAGAAGAAAAATGTAATTTTATGTTAAATGAAATGTTGGAAAAAGCACTTTCATGTGAAACTTCCCCCAAGAAATTAACAAAAAGTTAATTCCTTCAAACTTTAACATATTTTAAATTGGTATCATCCCTTCTCTTTTCCCCATATAAATCTGCTGCCACCTTGCTTTCATATTCCAGAGCTGCTCTTGCTAACCTTGCCATGTTTTTATCATGAAATTCTTGATTCTTTTCTTGGAACTGCCTGGGAAAAGCTTTTTTCCCCCACTTTGGTGCAGTGCAAGAGCCTAACTGGTAAGAAAAGGAAATCTGGCAAATGGTCACCCCTTGGGTGCAACAAGAACACTTCCACAATGAATTTTTGAAGGTGGAATCCCACAAAAGAAAGACAAATGGTCAATCCTTGGATTGGAGTGACATCCCAAGGAATTTTTGAAGGTGGAATCCCACAAAAGAAAGGCAAGTGGTCACTCCCTGGAGTGACATCCCAAGGAAGTTTTGAAGGTGTCCCATATTTACCCAAATAACACTAATGGCCCAAGTTTGTCAATAAATGCATTATTTTCTCCACTCTACTTTTGCAAATCCTACTATAATGTCCCTGCTGTTAGAGGGCTCCTTAAAAATCCCCCTAAAACCTTTCATAAGCAACAAGGAACTGATTCCCAACTGTTACATTTATCCCAAACACTTCCCTGTGCTCAACACTTCAATTCCAGGAGGTGTTTCTGGCTGCACCAGAGCAAAAGGTCTTTGACCATAATTTACATTCCTCTGCATTCCTCTCCTGGGATTATTAAAGGGATCAGGCAAGCTTTCCAAATTAAGGAAAAGATGGGATTTCCTACTGGAAAACCCCACTGGAATGACACTTTCTGTTGTCCAGCCTGGAAATATTCCATGCCAGTTTCCTCTACAGACCTTTTTGTGGATATGGACATTTTCATGGCATCAGGGAATGGTTTGGTTTGGAAGAGACCTTGAAAATCATTGAATTCCCATCCCCAAGGTTCTGCAAGCACAAACCCAACCCAGCTGTTGGATTTGCTACCATTTTAACAGGTCTTGGCCAAGGCAGAGGACGTCATTCCCTGCTGCAAGCTTTATTCCTGAGAAGTAGGGACATGTACAGACCTTGTCAAAGGCTTCCTGGGAAGAGGAGCAGAATTTCAGGCACTCATCGATGAAGAGATTGAGATATCTCTGCCGGATGTTGGTTGGGACTTTAGCACCGAATTCTGTGGGAATAACAGGCCTCTGTAAAGTGGTGCTCTGCAGGTGAGACAGAGAGAGACAAAGAGGCTGGTCAGGCTTTAGGAAGCTGCTCTGAGGCTCTCCCACTTCCTGCTGTTATTAATCATGGGGTGACTTCCTTTCTGAAAATCTGCCCAAAGCCAAGCTGAACACGCAGCACTTTTGGTACTAAAAATACCACTTGAGGCTTCGATACCTTCAGGGCTTTTTGAACTCCTTTAGAAAACAACCACGTTTCCTTCTGAACCCAGGAGCCAAGGACTCCAGTGGCATTAGTCACAGCACTGCCTGCACACACAGCATTGCAGAGCAGGGAATGCTGACATTTCCAGAGAGAAATCCAAGGTGAGGATGGCTCCAGCACCACGGGTGAACTGGAGCCATGAACACACTCACGGGCACCACAGACATGGGTTTGGTTCTCTGGCTGTGAAGAGAGAACAAGAGACCCCTCCTGCCAGGCTGGCAGCCACCTAAACCATCTCATTTCCTGAGGCATTCCTGTAAATTGACTGCATTGGGAGTTTTCTTTCTTTTTTCATGCCAATCATAATGTTCCTAAAAAGATTTCTCCTCTCGATTTAATGTTCTTCAAAACCTGCACGCTGGACTGAGCTATGAGCCACCACTGCAGTTTTCCATTTAACACCAGTTTATTCCCCAAATCATAGCACTTGCCTCTTTTTCAGAGAGAAAACTGCACATTCATCTCCAAAACACCCAATTGTTCTGTCAGTTGCTCTCCATCCCACCCAAGAGACATCCACAAACCAAACCATCTGCTGCAATCTGGAATAAAAACAGTTCTGTGGAAGGTGGGAGCTTGTTCCAAAGGGAGCAAATGGTCCTTTCTCAATAGGAAAAGTGCTCGTTTTTCCCAGGAGACTCCCATTTTGATGCCTTTTTCAAGGGGATTTGGTCCTTTTCATATATATATATATATATATATTTCTCAATCTCTATATGATACCATTAAGCACCGCTGAAACTCTGATAAATAATTCATCCTTTCAGTTGTTTCCTTTTTTATATTCAGTTTCAAGTTCGACATTACTGTGGTGGCAGTTTGGGTGAGAAAGGGAAAAAAATACTTCTCACTCTTCTAGAAATAATCAGAACAAGTTATGACAGATCTTGACACAAGATACCATCAATAAAGAGATCTTTAATCAAGTCCTGGCACCAACCACGTTCTGCCATCCACTCCAACAAACAGCTCCTCATGCCATGCACAGGCTGCTCCATGATGGGGAATTCTACTCTGAATTCTCTGAGCAAGTAACAGGTTCCCAGTGCTTGTGGGGAAAGGAGGGATTTACAGAATCATGGAATGGTTTGGGTGGGAAGGGAGTTGAAAAAAATCATCTGCTTCCACCCCTGCCATGGCAGGGACACCTCCCACTGTCCCAGGCTGCTCCCAGCCCCAATGTCCAGCCTGGCCTTGGGCACTGCCAGGGATCCAGGGGCAGCCACAGCTGCTCTGGGCACCCTGTGCCAGGGCCTCCCCACCCTCCCAGGGAACAATTCCTTCCCAATATCCCATCCATCCCTGCCCTCTGGCACTGGCAAGCCATTCCCCCTGTCCTGTTGCTTTACTAAGGAACTCACAGCAAAAACACTCAAAGCCTGGGCAGAGATCCCAGTGGGGGGAAGAGAAACAAACCAAAAACAACCAACAAAGAGAAAACAGTTTTTTTCCTGTAACACCAGCAGCAGCGTGAAGTTCAGTGATCACATTTTACTGTCTCAGTCACAGAGGGACATTGTTCATAACCACCTTCCTCAGAGTGGCCACAAAGCCTGGGAAGGCCATTAATCCAAGCCCCTGACCCAAACACACCCAGGCCAGCAGCACAAGAGAGGGCTCAAACTAGAGACAAGTGATCAATATTTACAGAGATCAGAGCAGCACTTAAGTATTTCTACCTTTTTAAGCTCCTGCCCTTCGAGTGTTTAATTTTTTATACAATGCTGTCGAGGAAAATCCACAGGAAGAAACAAACCCACTTCATCAACATAATCAAAACACCACTTTGAGGGAGTGCTAAGTTTGGAACAGCAGGATCAAACATTCCACCCTCCCCAGGGAACAACAGGAAAGAATTCAAACTCCCCTTACCTGTAAGGAGGGAACGTGTGCTACCCTTTTGGGCACGATGGTGCTGGTGGTCTTGGAAGCCATCCCAGCCAAGGTGCAAGGCTTCAGAGGAAGGGTGGGGGCTTCAGAGTCATTGGAAGGTGTGACACTTCTGCCACCAACAGCTGTCTTGCTGCTGCCGAGGCCTGCAGGGAACACAAAACATTCAGGTACAAATCCAGCCACCAGGCTTCAGGCTGCCAGAATGAACTCACTATCACGGGCCAGCGCTGCAAGCTGTGATTTTCTCAAATCCAGGCTTCCAAAGGGACACAAATTGGGTAATTTTACCACCTTGCAGGCAAGGATGAAGAAACCTCGTGCCAGGAAACGTGGCTCATTTGGGTGTGTTTTGGGGTAACTGAGTCAGCAGAGTTTAAAGGGGTAACTCTGTCAGCTGCAAGGCACTGAGAGCCCACACGTCACCTCCGAGTCCTGCCACTACAAAGGGCCAGCAATGAGCATTAATTAGCATTTCCCTCCTGGCCCTGCCACCTCTGAAGGCTTAAATGGAAGAGAGAATGAAGAGCAAACACAATCCAAGGAAAAAACAGCAAAAGGCAAGGCTGAAGTGAGGGAGGCTGGTGAGACAGATGAGGCCATACACGTCTGACCTGTCGCTTTTCAGAACAGGGTGGAGTTTCCCAGGGAAACACCTTCCACTGGACACTATCAGCAAATATTTAAGTCCTGCCCAGTCCTACACATCTCCTGACAGTTTCCCATCCACTCATGAGAAATGTAAACACACGGTGGTGCCTTGGACCAGCACAGGACAGCAATCCCCAACCCCACCTCCGGCTTACTTTGCTTGGCTGCTGCGGTGTGGGCTGCATTTGGCACGTGAGCAATCCTCCTCTTTTCTCCTGGCAAACAGAGAGAGGTCTTTTGAACTGCCCCAGCCAGCTGTGCTGCCTGCTGCTGAGCCAGCTGGATCCTCTGGTAACACACCTCCTGGGCCGTGGGGGGACGGTAGGGCCGCACTACGGGCTTGCTCGGGGCCTCTGCCTGCACAGACAAACAGCATTTAGGGCCAGCAGCTCCCCTGCTCCATCCACACCCTCTGCCTTCCATCACCCCACAAAGGGCTCTTCTTCTCAGCCCTTCTGTTAGCGAGCACGGCGTTGTGAGAGGAGAAGATCCCAAATCTTCTCACAACAAAATAATTACGAGTCATCCTTCAACAAACATGGCATTAATGATTCAGGCTCTGGGAAGGCCTCCCAGCTCCCTGGCATGCTCCTGGAATGGCAGGTGCTGTTCATGAGCACCTTGCAGTGCTGTGATGTTCCCCATGGCTGTGCCCAGCCCAGTTCTGGGCTCTCAACTCTCTCAGCCTTGCTCTAGAACATGAATGTCACCCTGTTCTGCCCACTTTGCTGTGTGCTACCATGAAAAAGTGACAACAATTCCCTCTGTCACAGGATGCTGAGCTCTGCTGCTCTGTCCTTACCACAGCAGCTCCCACCTCTCTGCAGCCCTGGAACTGCTTAAAAGCCTCATAGATATATATTTATATATATATATATTATATATATTATATTATTTATATAATTTATATATTAAATTTTATAATTTATATATCTATATATTTATATTTATTTTTTATATATTTCTATAAATTTTCTATAAATTTCTATAATTTATATTTTTATTTATATCATAGAGCATTACATAAATCAAGCTCTGAATTTCAAACAGGCTCTACTCCTGCCTCCTTTTGGAGGCACCTCACTGCCCGGCTGCCACAGCACAAACAGGTTCCACACGCGTTTCCTTTGATGGCAAATTTAGGTTTGCAGGAGAAGTGCCAGAAACTATGTCAGCAGAGAGAGGTTTCCTAGCAGCAGAAGTACAAGAGAAGCTGCAGAACTACAAACTTCTCCACTCTACATAAAACCTTTGAAATGTGAGGATCAGGCCATCCCTCATGAAATCTCCCTGGAGGACCCAGTGTAACACCTGACACCTCAAACTGAGGAAAAAGCTGGCACCTCCTGCATTCCTGGCCCCTGATGCTGACAGCAGCTTCTGGATACCAAAGTGAGTGAAGTCACCCATGAAATTATAATTACAGACTTCCAGGCAGGACAGGCCACTCATTTGCTGCCTCACCGGCAATTCCTTTGGTCCCCCATTTCCCCTGGCAACCAAACCCAAACTTGGCTCCCTCCCCTTCTCTTGCTCAGTCCTTGAGCAATAAATCATGACCAACACTGAGCAAATATTCCACTTGGAGGCACACAGCAAAGCACAGGCCTCAATTCCGTGTGGAAAAGTGGCAGCTCAGGTGTTCCAGCACCTCCTGGACAGAGCTGGAAGCTGTTCTGAGCTGAAAAACTCCAGGGAACAGAGGTGCCGGGGCTGCCCTGGCAGCTGAACACACCAGATCGGCTCTGTTTGCCCAAGCCCAGGCTGTGCTGGGGCTCCCATCTTTAGAAAGCATTTTGGGATCAGCTGTCACATTAAGAAAATATATTTAAAGGTTTGTACATGTCTAAAAGGTGCCTCTTTACAATAAATATTTGAGCTAATGAATTTCCAAGCCATTTGCTTCAGTCTCTTATCTCTTCACTTAGGAAGAAAGGGCCCTTATCAAACCACATGAACTGGCTGGAGATGTGTAGTTAAATAAAACCCATTGTACTGACCCCAGGGCTTCAAATTATTAAAGGCAAAAAAACCCTTTCCTAGGCAGTGAGGAAAAGCAGAACAATTAATTTGGACTACCCAGCTCCAATCAGTGCACAAACCTCCACTCTTATCCTGCTGGAACATAAAACTAATCTGTGCTCAGCACCTGGAGGGAAGCACATTAAACCCTCAGAGAAAACATGAATTAAAATCCCTGGGAGGAAGGAATAAAAAAATCAGAACGTCTTCCTTGCTTTTTTTGTTTTAATTGTTCTCCTCTGTATTTTCACAACTGGGAAAGAAGAGTATCAAAACAAATTCTTGGCTGATTCAGAACAGATGTAAGGTAATGGTTTTAAACATCTGACAAAATTCCTGCAGCTGTCTTTCAGATCCACAAATCTGAAAAATATCAGCAGACAGACCCTGTGTCCAGTTAATTTTTATTGAAATTACTGAATGAAGCTGTACTGCAGAAAAATGAACATCCCAACCTATGCCAAAGGGTCACCAAGAGTAGAATCCATCCACTCTTCCCAGCCTGCCTGGTTTTAGGAAGTTTATTGGAGTTTTTCTGCCACTTTTAACAGATCCTAAACATAGGGGTTTTTGAGAAATTAGACAAAACAAAACTGTCACAGACTGATTCCAGCACAAACAACTCCCACGCTGCTGCCTGGCCCTGGGAGTGCAACCTTTGCCAGGGTCAGGACAGAAAATCCTCACTTGGAACAATTTAAACATCTGCTTCTAAATCTGCACTTACATTTCCTTGTTTGACAAGATGAGAGATCCTTCTCTTTTGGCCGGGAAACAAGGTAGTTAAATTATCTTCTGTCTTTTCTTCGTTTGCTTCCTCTTTGGATGGCTGGAAAACAAAAGAAGGAAAACAAGATATTTGAGATACCTGGCAAGAGGGAGATGTGGGAAGTCTTCTTTTGGGTTAACCTTGGAGGGGGCAGGTGAGAACATGTGATCAGTGCTGGACCACTGTCACAGATGTTCCCCTGACCAAAAGAGTCACCAAAGATGAGCAGTGTGGCATTGCCACCCCAGCAGCAGCTCCAGCTGTGCCAGGATCAGCCTGAGCTGCCTCAGGAGCCCTGAAGAACCCTCCCCTGCCAGCCACTCTTGTGTCACCTCTTGTGGCATTCTTGAAATCCAGGAAGGTTGGGGTGGTTTGGTTTTTTTAAAAAGCTGGGAGCTGAGTCATTTCTGCCCCAGGCAGGTGCTGACAACCAACACCAAACACGGTGCCCCCAGCCCACATTTAGGGAAAGGTTTCTCTGCAGGTTCTGTCACTGCAGGGACACTCTGGTGACAAAGGCCAGGTCACATCCACAAACACAGGAGGAAGTGGCAGCACCTCTCCAGACAAAGCTACTCTGAGCTGACACCTCAGACCTGCTCCTGGACAGGGACAACCACTTGGAAATCTGCTTGGAATTTGACTCAGTTGATAATGGATACAAAACACACTTCACGGGTTTATTTTTCAAAACTCCAGCTGCTCTCCAGACAAACCTGTTTTCAATTTTTCAAAACAACTCCTGGCAAAACTCTGAGATGAGCCTGACAATCTCTGAAATTCAGCAACAGAGCCCAAGGCTGGATTTAGGAATGAGCTCAGGCACCACTTGGGATAAGCCTGTGCTCATCACCATGAGGGCACTCTGGGTGAGCACTCGAGAAACTCCAGAGTGTGTTAATTCAATCATATACCTAATAAACTCTCTCTCAACACCATTCTCCCAGGTGGAAAAGCACCAAAGCTTCAAGGAATCACAGAATCCTGGAACATCCTGAGCTGGAAAGGACCCTCAGGGATCATCAATCCCACCCTGTCCCTGCCCAGACCCCCAACAGCCCCACCCTGTTCATCCCTGGCAGCGCTGTCCAAACGCTCCTGCAGCTCTGGCAGCCTCGGGGCCGGGACCATTCCCTGGGGAGCCTGGGCAGTGCCAGCACCCTCTGGGGACAGAAGAACCTTTCCCTGAGATCCATCCCAAGCCCTGACACAGCTCCAGCCATTCCCTGGCAGTGCCCAGCACCCTCTGGGGACAGAAGAACCTTTCCTTGAGATCCCAAACACCAAACAACATGGGGTCAATAGACACAGTTTTCCATCTAGAAAGATCCATCAGCAAAAAAGATGCCCCATGACCAATCCTACCCACCTCCCAAAGGAAGATCCCTGTGCTGCAGGAAGGGTTCTGCCCTTCCCAAAAGAGCAGAAATCCAAACCTCAGTGCAGGGATGCAAAGGAGCCACACGTGGCTGCTGACAGCTGAGCTTTGTCACTCCAGGTCACAATTAAATGTTTGCTGTGTGTGGCAGCCCCTGGTTCAGCACTTTGTGAATTCAGGGATTAGGAATTCCTACTATAGATTATGTGCCCTTCAACTATTTTCACTTTAACTGGGCAACTTGGAGGAAAAAAAAAAGGGTCAAAAATATTGAGTTCTTCCCTAGCTGGGAATTAAACTAAGAAAGAACAGCAGAATTTTACACAAGCAACGCTTAATAGTTGAGAAGGAAACCATCACAATGAACACATTTATAGAGTTTCCTCTACCCATTTTGTGTGAGTGCAAAAAATTAATTTAATTGTCAACAACAGAGCTCTCTGTGTCCACATTGGGGCTGTGAACGCAACAGAGGTCAGCAAAAAGCTTTAACAGCCCAGCTCCTGTTCCCAAAGCTGAGCTCTGCATCCCACACCCAGCACATGCCCCCGTGTCATCCAACAGATGGTCCTGAGTGGAAGGGTTTGCCTGGGTCACTGCACCCACCAGCTCCCAAAGCCTGGACAGCAGCACCCATTCCTGATGGGCTTTTTAGAGCCAAAGCCAAACACTTATCCCAGCAGGAGAAACTGCCATGGTGTGGTCGTGGGGCTCCTTCTGCACTTTCCCACCTCTCCTGCACGTCCTTCATCCCCACCCTGCTTGTGGGTAAAGGGCTCTAAACTGGGACTCACTGGATGCCCTGATGGTGCCCCAGTAGTTCCATGATCTTTGGGAAGCAGGACAGCTGCAGCTGAAGCCATTGGTTATCCCTTGGATTAGCAGGCTCATCCCCTGGATCCCCCCACCCCAGCACACAAAAGGCACCTGATTTTGTCACCTCACTTCATTCAGCTCCTTCTGGTGTCTAAAGAGCTCCAGGAGAGCTGGAGAGGGACTGGGGCCAAGGGCTGGAGGGACAGGACACAGGGAATGGCTTGCCAGTGCCAGAGGGCAGGGATGGATTGGATATTGGGAAGGAATTGTTCCCTGGGAGGGTGGGAGGCCCTGGCACAGGTGCCCAGAGCAGCTGTGGCTGCCCTGGATCCCTGGCAGTGCCAAGGCCAGGCTGGACATTGGGCTGGGAGCAGCCTGGGACAGTGGGAGGTGTCCCTGCCATGGCAGGAGTGGCACTGGGTGGGCTTTGAGGTCCCTCCATCCCAACCCATTCCATGACTCTCTGCAGCCTCCCAGGTAACACAGCTGGCACACCAGGCACCCCTGTGCTGCAGTCAGATGAAAAATATCAGACACAAGTTTGGGGAGTTTTCTCAATGGTGGCAAATTTGTCACCTTTTACTTCTGTAAAGCTCTCTCCAATCCTATTCCCTGAACATCTACACAGCAAAACCACCCCAACCAGGGATCCTGAGGGTGCTGGGTCTGACAGCAACCACACAGCCCCACCTGAGCCCAGGGGCTGCTCCCAGTTGGAGGGTTTGTCTTGCTGCCCAGTCAAACTGGGACATCAGAAACTGAAGGATGAGTTTTTTCTGTTGCTGCTTCCCTGCCTCAGATGCTGTGCAGCTGCTTTCCAGCATTTTACACACAGAATCATGGAATTGATAAGTTTGAAAACTATCTGAAAGATCATATAGTCCAACTATCAACCAGCATCAGCACCATGGTCACTGCATGGTCAGCCCACATCCCAAATGCCACATCCACACGTTTTTGGAACACTTCCAGGGATCCTGATTCCATCACTGCCCTGGGCAGTTTGTTCCAGTGCTTCACAACCCTTTCAGTGCAGAAATTTTCCCAATACCCAATCTAAACCTCCCCTGGCCCAGCCTGAGGCCGTTCCCTCTCCTCCTGTCCCTGTTCCCTGGAGCAGAGCCCGACCCCCCTGGCTGCCCCCTCCTGTCAGGGAGTTGTGCAGAGCCACAAGGTTCCCCCTGATCCCCCTTTTCTCTCTTTTCTCCCCTTTCCCAGCTCCCTCAGCTTCTCCTGGTGCTCCAGGCCCTTCCCCACCTTTGTACCTTCCCTGGACATGCTCCAGCCCCTGAAAGTCCTTCTTATCATGTGTTCTCCATTCTGCTCTAATTTTCAAAAACGAAGGGTTTGCATCCTCCAGGAACCACACTGGTCACTGACAGAAGTCTTTTTATGTAAATACTGTCTCTTCACCTCCTTAGTCTGAAATCCCTTGTACCACTGAAGAAATTTTACGTTCCATTCCTCCTTTGCACCACCCACATGGTACCCAGAGAAATATCCTCCTAAAATCTGCAGCAGGCACTTAGAATAGGAAACAGGAATGTGGGGAGTCCCCAAAGTGTCTGGTGACAAATTCAAGGATGTGCTTGCATCAATGTACTGTCCAGGTTCCACCTGCCACTTTGCTCCTGAAATTTGCATCAACAAGAAGGCAATGACCAGACTGGCAAACTCAGACTGGCTTTGAGTTCCCGAAAAGTCACTCCCTGCAGCCTTTTCTCCATCCATCCACATCCCCACAGTCCTCAGGCCAGATGGAGCCAGGAGTAGCTGATAACCCTGAACGCTGAAGGCTTTCCACACAAAAGAGAACTGAACCCTTACATTTCACAGCAGCTTTCAACACAGATAAATCCAACTGCAAGCACTCAGTCATGACAAGGATGAGATTATTCCAACACATGGAGTCTCCCTCTTCAGCTACTTCATGTAAGCAACACCACTAAACTGACCCAGAATCCTTCCACCTTTGGAGGGGAGAGAACCAACCACCCCAGCCCAGCAGTACCTGTTTCCCCAGCCTGCCCTTGTCTTCAGTTTTCACATCTTTAGATTCATTAAAGATCCTGAGACACTCTTCCATGGGATCTGACTCGAAGTCCACATCTTTCTCAAGGATGGAATAATCAATGTCGTCAGAAGTGGAGGAAGATGATGATGACTTGGACAATTTGGAGCGCTTCACTTTCTTTGTCCTGTCCTTGTCACTCTCAGAGTCTGAGCCAGAGTCGCCTCCATCCGAGTCCGAACTCACATCCAATAAGGAGGAGGACAAAGGCCGGCCTTTGTCATCATCATCTCCACTCTCATCTCCAAACAGGTCCACGTGACTCAAACTGCGCTGCTTCCGCCCCTTCTTCAGGTCCCCTTTTCCTGCAGAACTGACCTTGTCTTTCTTTTGCTCCACCAAAGTCTTGGTCCCTTTCTCTTTGTTTTTTCGACCAGAGCTTTCCTTGCCATTTTTCACATCGGCTGCTTTGCTCTGTGAGTCCTTCTTGCTGCTCCCCACTTTCTCTGTGCCTTTGGTGCCACCCTCGCTCTTGCTTTTCCCTGAACTGCTGGTGCTGGACTTGAACTTCTCTTTCTTACACCCATCCACCTTTTCTGACTTCTGTTTTTCAGGTTTCTTCAAGTTCCCATCGCTTTTCACTTTGACACTTTTATCTTTGCAGTTTTTCTCTTCATTCTTGGTTTTTAATTTTTCTTCTTTTTTAAGCACCTTATCTTTTTCCACATTTTTATTTTTCTCCTTCTTCCCAGCCTCACCGAGGCCTGGTGTTTTACTAACATCTATTTTTTTCTTTTTTGTTTTGTCTTTGGAGTCTTTGTTTTTATTTTCAATTTCCATGTTGTTCTTACCAGAACACAACTTGGCTGCTTTTGTGTTCTTGTCTATCAAGTTCTTGGCAAGGTTTTTCTGTGAACCTGGAAGGTCTTTGCTCTCCTGGGAAGCAGAGCCATCCACTTTGGTGCTCTGCTCTTTGCTGGAGAGCTCGTTGTTGGACTCACTCTCAGAACCAGCTTTGGAGGGTGAACTACCAGAAGCTGTTTTATATTCCACCTCAGCCTCATCTTCTGAAGAGGAGAACCTGGCCAAGACCTCGTCATCTTCGGGATCCTCGCAGAGCTTTTTCCGTGATGGAGAGTAAGAATCCTCATAATCAGAGACCCTTTCCCTTTTGGAGCCCTTGGTTGTGGCCTTGCCCAACAGCCTGGCTGAGTAATTGGAAAGGGGGTCATATTCCAAGTCTGTGGAAGGCTTGGAGTCGTCAATCACATATTTATTGTTGGTGACGGTGCTGTTGTATTTTTTATTCTGCACTACAGCCTTGGGGACATATTCCAGGGAGCTCCCTTTGGAGCGGGACAAATCCAAAGTGTATTTACTGGAGCGGCCTGCAGCAGCCAGAGGAGTGGGGTTGTAGTCCGAGTTATTGTTGAAGTTGTAGCTCCCTGGGTTGTACTCCAAGGAGCCAAAGGAGGAATCGCTCGGAGGCCCAGCAGCCGACACGGGCGAGTTTGAAATGAGTGAGGAGCCCTCTGAAGCACCCAGCTCCTTCGTGGTCTCCAGCAGCTCCTCGTACTTCTTCTGCTCCCTCTCCACTTCATTCTTCACTGCCTCGATGGCCTTGTTGACCAGCTCCAGCTCCAGAATTCCGGGTGTGACATCGGTAATGTCACCCAGAGCACCATCCTCTGCCTCCAGTGAGGCCCTGGGCAGCTCTGGGTTGTAGGGATCATAGCCTCGCTCTGCTGAAGAGAAAGAAAAAAATCATTTACTGCCAGCAATTCAAGTAAAATTTAAAAAAAAAAGGTCTTTCAAAAGTCTACTCTGGTCAAAACCCAACACTGAATGACACAACCAAAAGCCACACCCTTGCACCACAGAATAAATAAATATTGGATACCAAAAGCCACCAGTGATATTCCCTGGCCTAGACCAGACCAGATTGTACAAACCACTCCCAGGACTAAAGATCTGTTAACAAAGAGCTTTTAATACTCATGGACAAGCTCTATAAATTAAATATTCTTCAGGGCACCAAAGAATAATCACTGCAGTAGGCCCAAGGGGAGCTGACGGTGCACTGAATTATCTGCTTAATTCAATGAAGCCACCAAGGAGGAAAGAGGATTTCAAGCAAAAAACTGTGGATTGGGTTCTCACTCCTCAATGCCAGAGGCTAAAGCCCACCAAAATTCCTCAGGGCTCAGCATTTCTCATGGCAGCAGGAAAACCAGTCAGATCTGGACAAACTGGGCACTGCTGATGAGGAAAAACTACAACAGTCAACACAACCGCCAAGACAAGGACATTGAACATCCAGAGCATTTCCCTTTTCCAACATTCTCCTTCCCACACAAGTTCCTTCAGTGACTTCTCCTTCATGCACAACCTAGAAGGGAAAAGGCTCCAGGGAGAGCTCAGAGCCCCTTTTGGGGCCTGAAGGGGCTCCAGGAGAGCTGGAGAGGGACTGGGGCCAAGGGCTGGAGGGACAGGACACAGGGAATGGCTTGCCAGTGCCAGAGGGCAGGGATGGATGGGATATTGGGAAGGAATTGTTCCCTGGGAGGGTGGGGAGGCCCTGGCACAGGGTGCCCAGAGCAGCTGTGGCTGCCCCTGGATCCCTGGCAGTGCCCAAGGCCAGGCTGGACATTGGGGCTGGGAGCAGCCTGGGACAGTGGGAGGTGTCCCTGCCATGCAGGGTCAATGGAGATGGTTTTTAAAGTCCCTCCCAACCCAAACAATTTCAGGACCCCAATAAAGACAGCAGCATTCAACAAACTGACAGAACAATTTGAGAGGAACATTAATGGCTGCTTTTTGACTTTGAACCATTTCCAATCCTTGTTTTACCACAGCCTCTCTGGATGCTGAGATTCCAGAGGAACTCGTTGTTCTCTGCTACCAAATCTCACTCTCCAGCATGGATATGCAGAAGAACCAAACAATAAGCAGAGAGATAAAACACAGAAAATAAAAAAACCTCTCAGGTGTTCTCTCATCCCTCTTAAGGGATGAGAGAATTTCCTGTAACAGTCAGAAACAAACGGTGGTAAAAGAGCTGTTTCAACCCCTCTGACTGAGGGGTTTGGGGGTTTTGGGGGAAAGCAGGGGCAGGTTTGGGGTTTTTCAGAGAGCATGCATGGATGCACAGCTTCCTTTGGCAATAGTAAAAGGATCTGTCTAGCAGTTGGCAGAACTGGCCCCCAAGGAAACAGTAGCAGATAGGCTGGGTTGAAAGAAAGACAATGGTTTCAGAAAATACTTTTTATCCCTTTGGGTTTACAAAGTTTCTTTCCAAAGCAATTAGCTCCTGATTGAACAGGGACTCTGCGCAATGGCAGCGCGATGTCACCACCTTCCACAGGACTGTGTGAGCCCTGCTCAGAGCCAGAAATGTGAGGAAAGAGGAACAAGGTGCTATTTCTATAACCAGCTCCCCTCCAGCTATTGCACGGAGCTGGGATGATGACACAAAGAGCATTGCCAAAGCCAGGGTGTGCTCTTCCCGGGAACTGAGGGAAGGAGCAGGTGACAAACCAGGGCAGTGGAACTGGATAGAGCAATTCCTGGTTAGAAAGCTTGAAGAAAAGGAGATAACAAGGAAAAAAATATTAACAAACCCATATGCAAACAGCAGCAGCAGCAAGCAAGGACATGTACAGATTAGTAAAATTATCAGTGGTAAGGAGCAGTGAGCCCTCCATGCCCACCAGCTCATTTCTGACCACGTTGGGAAACATCAGCTCCACTGTGGCAGAGAAAACCAGAGGAGTCAGCTACTACCCTCTAAAATGAGATTGAGACCTAAAGTTCAGCACAAACATTTTAAGTGAACAGCTGAAGCCTGATAATTCATGCAGAGCGAAATATCAGACGGTCTGCAAACAGAGAACACAGAGTCTGGAGCTCAAGACTTGCCAAAATAAAGCAACAAACCCAAACCATTCAAAAACCATCCTATCCATGCAAAAAAACCCAAACTATTTCAAATGTATCAGGATCAGAGAAAGCAGAGGGCAAGCCCAGCACAGAGGTGGGGTCTGGGTCTCTGTTTTTCATCTCCAGCATAAACTCTCAGCACATTTTCTGCAGCTGGAATGGCTAGATGAAAACACATGTTATAACCTCAGGACATGCCCCAGGCTTTGAGACAGGCCAGGGAAAGGGCTCCTGGGGAGGTGTGGAGGAGGCCTGATGGATTCTGCAGCACTGCTGATCAAAGGCTGCCTGGCCATGAAAGACTTGGGTAAGCAGCTCCATGATGCCCATCAGCCCTGGCCATGAGGCATCTGCAGATAATGCAGCAGGAGTACAGCAGGTGGGGGGTTATTTATATAAAAACACACAAATATATATATGGTGAGGCATAAACACACAAGTCTCCAAATCAAAGAGCTTCAACCTGCTATCTGAAATCAGAGCAGCTTTCCAGCTGCCAAACTGC
This sequence comes from Malurus cyaneus samueli, assembly GCA_009741485.1. Lineage (NCBI taxonomy): Eukaryota > Metazoa > Chordata > Aves > Passeriformes > Maluridae > Malurus > Malurus cyaneus. The sequence continues at coordinate 2,364,520 of CM019235.1, read as the reverse complement.
ACTCCTAAGAATCCAGCAAAGGGAAGGATCTTTTTGGAGTGTCAGATCCCAGTGGTAGAAGTCTCTGCTTCACCTTTTCCTTTATTCCTCTTGATTTCACTAACCTGGATGCTCAGGGTGTACAGGATGGGTTTGCTGCTCTGATGTGCCAGATGGCTGCAGCTCCTGAGGAAGTGAAAGGAGCAAGAGGTCCCTCATAGGGAGAAAACTCCTTTTGCAGGGGTGGAAAGCAGAGTCTGCTCTGTCCCTCGGGAATCACAAGATAATGAGACTGGAGATGCCAACTCCTTGCAGGATTGTGAACTAAACACTTCTTCAAGTACAAACTGTTCTAATAAATTAATGTACCTCAGACATATGAAATAACCCTCCAGAGACACAAAAGTTGAGGTTACCATCAATACTGTAGAAAACAAGTTATTAATATTTTACAAAGATCCTTGGTGAACATTTTATTTAACCCAGAAATGCTTTAGAACACACCCAACTGAGCTGTGCTTAAATCAGCCATTGCAGCATAGAGAATATGGAAAAAATAAGATTCTGCCTAAAAAAAACAGGCTAATGGGTTTTTTTTCTTGGTTACTGTCACGTTGGTTGTAGGATATGAGGCCTCAGTTCCAAGGTGGAGCTGGATTATTACAAAGCTTCCCTGAGCCAGAGACTCCCAAGCACACACTGGTCCTTCTAGTTTGGGCAACAGGCAAGGGCAGTAAACAAAGCCAACATTAAAGAGTGGGAAGGCAAGGTCACCTGCGTGAAGGTAAAACTTATTTTACAGTGAATCATTCCAGAGAAATCTTTTTAGTTTACTTTTTTTTTTTGCCCAGCCCTACCACAGCCCATACCAGAGATGCTTTGAATACAGGAGAGCTCAAATGTGTGACAGGTGCTGGTCAATGCAAACCTGCAGGCTTTGGAAGAATAACCCAGCTCTTGAATGCATGTGGGAGACAGAATCCCAGGAATGGTTTGGGTTGGAAAGGTCTTAAAGCCCATTCAGTGCCACCCCCTGCCATGGGCATGGACACCTTGCACCATCCCAGGGTGTTCCAAGTTCCATCCAACCTGGCCTTGGACACTTCCAGGGACAGAGCAGCCACAGCTGCCCTGGACAACTGGATAAGAGATGCTTCTTAAGGATCTAACAGAGATATTCAGTTACTGCAGCTGCCAGACAAAAAGGCTGCAAAAATCAGAAACTTTCACATTTATAGCAATTAGGAATTCAAAACAAAAGGCCAAGCTGGCCAAGCTGCAGAGGGAACAGCACAGGTCAAAAGATGGTAAACATTTCTTGTAGTGAAGCTAGGAGAAAGACATGAGGGGCTGGAGTGTGGCCAGGGAATGGAATGAAGCTGGGGAAGGGTCTGGAGCTCCAGGAGAGGCTGAGGGAGCTGGGAAAGGGGAAAAAGAGAGAAAGGGGGATCAGGGGGACTTGTGGCTCTGCACAACTCCTGACAGGAGGGGACAGCCGGGGGGGTCGGGCTCTGCTCCAGGGAACAGGGACAGGAGGAGAGGGAACGGCCTCAGGCTGGGCAGGGGAGGGGCAGGTTGGATATTGGGGTAATTTCTGCATGGCAAGGGCTGCCAGGCACTGGAAGTGTTCAAAAACGGTGTGCATGTGGCACTTGTGACATGGGTTAGTGGTGGGCTGACTGCTGGATTCAATGATCTTACAGCTCTCGCCGATTTTCAAGCCCTGCTGCTGCTGAAGTCACCCATTTCCCTGGGTCACCTGCAGCTCGCAACAAAAGGTGCATTCATGGGGAGCTGGGAAGGTGAAAGCTGCTTGGAGACTCTTGAGAAAAGGAGAAAAATAAAGGCATTTTTATTTCACGTCATCGGAACAGCTTTGTTGGCTTAAGAGCTCGCTGTGTTTACAATGCCAAGGGACAACCTCTGTGATTGCAGAAAAATGATCACTGCTGGAAAATCATTCTGAGCTTTTCATCTTTTCATTTAATGCTTCACAGAAGAGACAGTAGTTCCTCAAGAACAAAATGTTTCTGAGAGGCTTTACAAGCAGCCTGAGTTCTGCCACTCTTCAGAATTAAAGAGCACACAAGAAATGGCAGGTTTTGGAACTGAGCTCATTTGCCAGGACCCAAAGCAAATTTCCCACAATTAATTTAACAATAATATGCAACCGCTTGGAAATAATTAACACTGAGATTTAAAATAGTACATTTCAAATAATCATCCAGAAGAAATGGGTTAGGAGGGCAGGGAAGGGAAGCTAAGAGAAATGTTTTTCTGACTTTAAATCAACCCTCATCCAAGAATTTGGTTTGCTCCTTTTTTTGTGCTTTTGAAAAGTTAATTTAATTATAAAATTAAGCATTAAAAGCAGAAATAAAGCTTGTGCTGGTCAAGGAACATCAGGAACCAAGGTTTGAGAGGTACTAGGGCAAGAAGAGTCTGCTCCTTGGATTTGTATTTAATGCCACAGCCTCAAAGCACATCATGAACCTCCACAGTCATTTCTTCAGTGGAAAAAGGGCCACAAATATGAGAAAAGAAAGTCTGATATTAGCAAGGCTGAAAAAAGCATTAACAGTCATCTCTCAGTCTGAGGTATTTTTAACCCTGCTGGGACCCAGCGCTGGTTTCTCCAGGTGTTGTGGCCAACAGGGCCACCTGTCCCCACGGGCTGAACCCTGGGGGTGACACAGCCAGCACAGGGAGGGGTCACACAGTAGCCAGACAGCAGTTCTGTGCTGTACTTGGAGCTGTTTCCTCAGCTCAGCCATCCCAGACTGAGGGCAGGCAGCGGCCAGGGACCAATCATGGAATGGTTTGGGGGGAAAGGACATCAAACCCCATCTTGTTCCTGGACACCTCCCACTGTCCCAGGCTGCTCCCAGCCCCAATGTCCAGCCTGGCCTTGGGCACTGCCAGGGATCCAGGGGCAGCCACAGCTGCTCTGGGCACCCTGTGCCAGGGCCTCCCCACCCTCCCAGGGAACAATTCCTTCCCAATATCCCATCCATCCCTGCCCTCTGGCACTGGCAAGCCATTCCCTGTGCCCTGTCCCCCCATCCCTTATCCCAGTCCCTCCCAGCTCTCCTGAGACAAGAACCTGCCCCAGGGTGTTCAATCCAGCAGCACTGATTGCCCAGCACTGATTCCCCAGTCGAATCCAGCAGGATTGAACCCCCAATCCAGGGAGTTCAGAAGCAGCTCCAGAGTGACCTTCCCAAGCTGGCAGTGCTATCAGGGAACGATTCACTCAGTAGGAAACTCATTGGGCACATCCCACAAAGCAGCTCAGACAGCAACACCCCGGGATGTAGCACCCACCTCCTCAGTTTATTCAAGAAAACACAACTTTGGGCAGTTTTGTCTCTGGCACAGCAAAACAAGAATCTGAAAGGTCCTCAAGCACTGAATGTGGCATCTACACCCTCTCAGTGGCCTCACAGCAAGTCCCCAAGGACATGTGGGATTGTCACCGCCTCACACAGCAGCATCAGTTAGATCCAGGGATGCAAAAATCAGGACAGGATGACCTGGCCCACACAAACCCTTCATTCCCACCCCTCGATCCCCAGAACTGTCAGTCCCATCTACCCTGGTGTAAAAGAGCAGAGAGTATCAAAGTCTGGGATAAATATTCCTAAGAGAAAACCACACCATTGGGACATTTCTCCCCTAATTTAGGAAAGAATCCCAACTGATGGATTGGCCAGGACAGGCAGAGGGGAAAGACTGGCACCCAAAAGACACCCTGACATGATGGCCTGTCATGCACAGGCTGCAAGGAGTCTCGCTGTTTGAAAACCTGGATATTCAATGTTTGGAATCTTTGGAGATCTTTCCATTCCCCCTCTCTTATCAGCTTTAAAGTAACTCCTCAAAATGCAAGAAGAGTTGAAATTCTGTTTGGAAAAAAAGAAAATAAATTAACAGAGACTTGTTTTTTCTGCCCCTGAGAAAAAGACCAGAAAACACGTCCATACTTCCACTTCTCCTGTGTAAAGTTTTGGATAAAACTAAGGATCGACTCCAAAATGTAATTAGCAGAGCAAGTCTTCTTTTCAAAGAAGAAAAAATAAAAAGTATTTAAATATTTCAAGTATTCTGGTGTCTTCTTTTACTCTCTATTCAATTTGAAAACTTTCTCCAACCAACAGAGTCACAAGCAGAAACACCCACCAGCCCTTTAATTTTCCAGCCTTTCTCTGGCGTGCTCAAGATAAGTTATCTTCTCAACACCTGCCTTATTTCTTTAACCAGTTAGAGTGAAAAATTCCTGTTTGAGACGAGAAAAAAAAAAAAAAAAAAAGCCAACCAAAACCCAACTATTTCAACTTAGTAACAACTGGACACTTCGGAAACAAAGTTAAAAGCTAAAGAAAAGCACCTTTCAAGCAGTGTTACATTAAAACACTTCAGCTGTGAAGTATCAAAGGCTAAAAGCAAAACTTAAGCTGGTTTAAAAACCTGTCCGGCTTTGGACAACTCAAAAACTGGAATTAAAACTCTGCAGCTCCTCAGTCCTGCAGGACTCAGACACCTGCAGCTCCAGAGCCACTTGTAACCACAGAACCCAACAACTCCAGCACAATCCTCACCTCAATAAAAAATCCACAGGGAAATTAAAATCCTCAGAAACCAAACCTTACAGAGCCAAGCTGAGCTTTTTGCAGTCCAGATATTCCAGAGGCAGATGCCCAAGGACTCGGGTCTCCCTTCCAATGAATGGTGACCACGTGAAAGCCTCCCTGGAGAAGTCGCTTCTCTCCGTCAGCTGCTCCTTCCCAGCCGCACCCCCAAACCACGAGCTCACACCGAAGGAAGCCAAAAACTTGAGAAAGAGTTACCTGAGGTGCCCGGGGTCAGCAAACACTGCAGGTATTTGTTCATGCTGGAGCTGCTGCCGAGACGCCCCGGCAGGGGCTGGAGCAGCATGCGGTGCCCGGCTGCTGACACAGCACTTTGTGGGAACTGGGGCAGGACCTGCTCGAGTCCCGCCTTCACCCTCGTGTGCTCCCAGCTCGGTCGGGCTCGGGGTGTCCGCAGGGCTTATCCCACCCTGTTCCTCTTTCCTAGCACCGCTCCTGTCACCTTGGGGGTGTTTCTAACCTCCTCCTCCTCCTCCTGCTCTCCCCACTCCCCAACTGCAGCTGCTTTTGGCTTGGTTAAGGTTCCACACACTTCCCCAAATATCCATCCCCCGTTCCGCTGTGCTTCCAAACACCTCTCAGCTCCGCTGCCCACGCTGTGCCAGCAGCAGGAGGTGCCAGGGCCGGGGCACAGCCTGGTGAACCAGCCCGGCGCCTCTGCCTCACCCGGCGCAGGGAACACGCTCCAGGAAGCCCTGGATTAAGGAATTGTGCTCCCCACTGAGGCAGCAGGGCTTGGCTAGAGATTAAAAATATAAATCAGTGGAAGTGTTCAAATGTCAGGGGAGATATCCCCCAGCGAAGAGGGAGGTGCTGGGAGAGCACACAGAGGGCTCCTGGGTGGGTGGGGAGGAGCCGGGCACTCACCAGCGCTGGCACAACTCCAGCTGTGCCAAACCCAAAATCCTGCTGGCTTGGTGGAGATCTGCTTCCACCTCCTGCTTTTCACACATCTGGAACTGAACCACGTGGGGAGACTCGGACTCGGGGCTGAATTTCCCCACAGCCACACAGAGACTGAAAGTGGGAAGCAACCTGTGAGGTCACCCTGAAATCCCGACACATCGGGCACCTGCACCTGCCCACCCACAGGAAACTGCCTCAACTGACAGCACAGGGAAACCACCACAAATCCCAAACTGCTGAAAAGATACATCCTGACCTCACCATCAATTGATTTTTCACTCTTCGTTTCAAAACTTGGTTAAAAATAAAACCCACTGGTGGCATTCTGGTAATTACTGTCCTAAAAACAAATATGGGGGAAAAAGTAGAATTGAAGCTCCCTCCCAGTTCAGACTGGAGCAGCCAGCACTGAACACCTCCTTTGCTCTGTCAGTGAAATGTTACTGAAGGCACTTCATGGGTTTCCACTTCTGCTGTAGCAAATACAAACACAAGATAATCAGCTCTTTGCTAAGATGATCCTGTACAACATCCACTACAGGAAGGAAAACACATGGGGAAAGGCCTTTTTTCCATCCTTTCTACACATGGTGTGAAGCTGCCCTGCAATGTGAGTCACTTTAAGGGGCCAAATCCAGCCTGTGCCAAGGCTGCTCCCACCAAACAGGCACAGCCCCTCACCAAAGTGCTGTGTGAGGAACCTGAAAACGGCCCTGATCCTGTGGTGATGTATGGGATAATTAAAATAGGGTATAACATTTAAATATTCTCTCTTGGTTTTAGCAATATCATAGAATCATAGAACACCCTGAGTTGGAAATTATCTACAGGGATCATCCAGTCCATCCCTGGCCCTGCACAAAACCCCCAACAACCCCACCCTGTTCATCCCTGGCAGCGCTGTCCAAACGCTCCTGCAGCTCTGGCAGCCTCGGGGCCGGGACCATTCCCTGGGGAGCCTGGGCAGTGCCAGCACCCTCTGGGGGATCACCATGGTCACAGCCATCCTATGTGGCTGCTTTTGGGCAGAAAAAAAGGTGAAGTGCCCCCCAGCACCAGGGACAGGATCCAGAGTTCAGGCTGTGGAAATAAGCCCAAGGATTTCTCCACACTTGACCTGAACCCAAGTGTTGCAGCAGCTCAGTGTGTGTGAACCACACAGAGGAGCAAATCCACAGATTTGACCCAGCTCTAACCTGAAAAGTTTTGTACATCCAAAGAGAAAATCCACACAGCAAGAGAACTGCTCCACAAAAAGCTTTGGACTACAACATAAAACTCCTGAGTAACTCAGTGTGCACCACTGCAGAATGAAGTACTTCAGGCAGGGTGCTGAAAGCCTGGCTCTTCCCATCTCACATGAACACAAGGATCAGGACTCGGGGCAGTGGCTGGAGCTGTGTCAGGGCTTGGCATGGATCTCAGGGAAAGGTTCTTCTGTCCCCAGAGGGTGCTGGCACTGCCCAGGCTCCCCAGGGAATGGTCCCGGCCCCGAGGCTGCCAGAGCTGCAGGAGCGTTTGGACAGCGCTGCCAGGGATGGACAGGGTGGGGTTGTTGGGGGGTCTGGGCAGGGCCAGAGGTTGGACTGGATAATCCCTGGGGGTTCCTCCCAGCTCAGGATATTCCAGGATTCTGTGATCAGAACAGACAAAAGAGCTCAGAGCTCCAGACCTGGAAGCAGCTTTCTGCTCTGGGTTCAAAATCATCCACCTCCAAAACACCCCTTGACAGCATCGAACCAGCAAACCAGGGCTGCCTTCCTTAAGATATTTATGAAGAGCTGTATTATGCCTCTTTTATGTCTTTCAGCATACTCAGGACCTCGACTTTAAAGAGAGACCTATTTTTCCCCTCTACAGCTCTTGAAAAGATGCTTTTAGGACTGAAGGCAGCTCTTCCCTCCTCCTTACAGCGCACGCTTTCAAAGCACTTCACACGCATTCAATAATCTTTTCATCCTGTTCTGAAGCAGGTGGGTTTTAGTCGTCTCAGAGATGGAAAAAGCACTTCAGCCAAGTCAGGATGAGAATTTGCAATCTCCAGATTCCCAGTCCTGGACAGAAAACACCCCATCCACTCCAGCCCTTTCCTCAGTGCTCAGCCAGCACAGAATTTTCACAAACCTCCAAGGCAGCACAGGCAGATCCCTGCAATAAAACACGGAAATAGATTTCCCACACCAAGCATTCCACATTTTAGACCCCAGCTCAAAATGCCCCACACACCAGTTCCATCCTCTCTGAACACATTTGTATTTGTGAAGCTGCTTCCAGAGAGGAACGAAAGGGAATAGCTGACACATCCAGACAGCAGCAGATGGGAAACTCAGTCCTCCTGCTCCTGCAGATCCTCCAAGGGGCACAGAGGGCTCTTCACCACTGTCCCCCAGTGCCTGTGAGGACTTGAGCACTGCATGACAAACACAGATCGTGTTATGAACATCTGGACCTTGGGAAGTCTGGAACGGTGAGGGTGGGCAAAAAAAGGCGGGGGGGACACAGTGCTGTGTCCCACTAATTCCTCTTTTCACATTCTCTCTGCTCCACCTGGCACGTGTCCACAGCCCCCACCTCCCACAACCTGCCAGGGCCAGCTCCACTCTGTTTTCAAAAGCTCCTTTCAAAGCTACGAAATTGCACCAAGAGTTTTGGGGTTCCTGCCAGTCCTCCGGTGATCCTCAAACATCAAAGCCTGCCCCAGCCTCAAATCAATATGTTTAGCAGGCTGCTGCTTTAGATGTTGTATTTTTTTTTTCTAGGCACCAACCCAGAAAACACCAATCCGTGCTGTAGCTCTTGGTGTAGAAACCCACCTGCCTTGGCAAAAAATGACGCTTTTAAAGCTTTTTTATCGAGTGATGTGATTAAATAGGTCAGCTCTGCCCAAGTGCACGGTTAGAAGGCTACTTCAAAACAAGCCAGGCAGCTCTCCTGGCAGGGAGCGAGTCCTGGGGGATGGAGAAGCTGCTCCCAGAAGATGGTTGCCTGGTTCTGGCTGAGCTACTACACCCTCTAGTGTAAATCCTCCAGATCCTTCCAGGCGACAGGAGCTTCAGGCAGGCAGGGAAATGACAGGAGCATTTCAACCAGAATCCTTCCCAGGAAGCCAAGGCACTGGCTGCAAAGTAACTGCAGAAGTGTCTCCTGCTCCTACAGAAATCAGAAACATTTTGTGACCTGCTGGAGTTTGTTCTAAAAGCCTGAGATTGCAGCAGGTCCATCGCTGATCTCCCATGTCTCAGCTGGAATTATGGAATCCCAGACTGGTTTGAGCTGGAAGGGACTTTGAAGCCCATCCAGCGCCATCCCTGCCATGGCAGGGACACCTCCCACTGTCCCAGGCTGCTCCCAGCCCCAATGTCCAGCCTGGCCTTGGGCACTGCCAGGGATCCAGGGGCAGCCACAGCTGCTCTGGGCACCCTGTGCCAGGGCCTCCCCACCCTCCCAGGGAACAATTCCTTCCCAACATCCCATCCGTCCCTGCCCTCTGGCACTGGGAAGCCATTCCCTGTGTCCTGTCCCTCCAGCCCTTGTCCCCAGTCCCTCTCCAGCTCTCCTGGAGCCCCTTCAGGCCCCAAAAGGGGCTCTGAGCTCTCCCTGGATCCTTCTCCTGTCCAGGTGAGCACCCCCAGCTCTCCCAGCCTGGCCCCAGAGCAGAGGGGCTCCAGCCCTGCAGCATCTCCGTGGTTTTCTCTGGACGTGCTCCAACAGCTCCATGTCCGTCTCATATTCAAGGCCACAGGGCCGGGGCAGCTCTGCAGGTGGGTGTCATCACAAAATTAACATTACAAAATGTCTGGAGGCCAACCCTGAGCTGAGACAGAACTCACAGATCCCAGTTACACCAGCTGTGCCATGTGCTGGATGCCAGGAGCTTGGGCAAGAGGCAGGAACAGGCTGTGAGCTGACTGCAGGGAGCAGGAGGCAGTGGCTGGAGCTCAGCCTCGTGATCCTGCTTCTTTCACAAGTGGCAGAAACTCCTCCTTGGGAAACCAGGCCCACACTAAGGGTTTTATTTGCTAAAAAAATCTCTTCTCTAAGTGCTGTAGATTAGGTTGGATATCAGGAAAAATTCCTTCACAGAGAAGGTTGTCAAGCACTGGCATGGCCTGCCAGAGAAAGGAATAGAGCTGGGTCTGGAGCTCCAGGAGAGGCTGAGGGAGCTGGGAAAGGGGAGAAAAGAGAGTAAAGGGGGATCAGGGGGGACCTTGTGGCTCTGCACAACTCCCTGAGAGGAGGGGGCAGCCGGGGGGGTCGGGCTGTGCTCCAGGGAACAGGGACAGGAGGAGAGGGAACGGCCTCAGGCTGGAACAGGGCAGGGTTAGGTTGGAAATTGGGATAATTTCTGCATGGAAAGGGTTGTGAGGCTCTGTCATGGGCTGCCCAGGGCAGAGGTGCAATCACCACCCCTGAAGTGTTCAAACAACTGTGGATGTGGCCCTTGAGGACACGGGTCAGTGGTGACCACGGTGCTGCTGGTTGAAGGTTGGATTTGATGGACTTGGAGGGCTTTTCTAACCTTAATCCCATGACTGCAAGTAAACTCTTACTCCCCAAAACAACTCAGGCTGCTTCCCCTGGGTCTCTGACACACCCAGGCCAGGCCTTGCAAGACCTTGGGGTATTTTCAATGCCCTTCACACTCAGCTCTGACACCAACACTTCCAGCCAGCAATGGGAACTGGAGACACTCTCCAGGGGCACCCTTTTCAAACCCCTTTCCCTTCCTCATTTCAAACCCCAAATTCAACCCCAGCTATTGAGCACAGCAGCACCTGGTGCAGACCAAAATGAACAATTTCAGTTCCAAATCCAGCACTCTGCAGATATTTAAAGACACACAGGAACAGCACACTGAAAGATAATTATAAAATCATCTAAAGAACCATCCTAAAGTGTTCTAGAGAGCTTTTAAAATTCAAAAAAGAGCACTGAAATCGGCAAAAAAAATCTGTCCTTCTATCAATTATCTGCCTTTGACAGCCTTGAGAATGTTTCTTTTATTTTAAACAGTTAGTGCTGGTGGTAAGTAGGCCTGGTAACCAGAAGACACCAAGAATTAATCCTCTTCCAAACTTATGAGCAACCCAAAGTTAAGCAAGCACCCAAAAACCAAAAGTTGGGCTTTGTTTTGGCAATTTCTGCCTGAGATTATTAGAGACCGTCCATATCAGCATCATTATCCCATTACATCTAACAGAAATGACAAAGCTTTAACAAAAAGAAAGCCAGCACGGTTCTTCTAGGGAGAAGAATGAAGGCTTTTTCCCCCAATAAATCAGCAGAGCAGCAAATAATGTGCATAAATAAAATGACAAGAGTTGCTGGAAGAATGGACAACAATAGTGCACCATTGTGGGTTCCTTCCAACTCAGGATATTCCATGACTGTCTGATTCACTGGGGTTTTTTTGTGCCAGGCTGGCTTGGAGAAGCCTGTCAGTGCTCTGTGCCACACAAACCCCTCACCGAGCTGCCTGGCTGACCACAGCCCCCCGGAGCCCCGCAGCTTTGGGGGAACACTCCCGGCTCCAGGCAGCTCCTGCAGGGATCTAACGGCCCGGGAGCCGTCAGCAGTTTTGCAGTTGGGCGCTGACACCTCAGCGCCACGTGAGCCGAGCGCCTGGAGCGACAAAGAACGGGACCAGGGCAGCGCTGCCCTCCTGCAGCTCGGGCTGTCCCCGCACACTCCGGGAAGCTGCTCCCCGCCACCCCGTGTCCCACGGCAACGGTGGGATCCGACCGATTCCATCGGCTCCCGTCGCTCTCTCACCGGGTGGGGCTGAAAAGCTCCTTCAAACCTCCCCCGGAGGGAGGAGGAGGTGACAGCTCAGGGCCAGGCAGGGCTGGGCACAGAGCGGAGGGACGGCAGGGCTCCACCGGGTGATACCGAGAGACCCCCGTGGGGTCACCGCAATGGAGAGGGGCTCAGGGGGGCGATCCCGGGGCGCTGGAGGCAGATCTGGGCCGTGAAAAGGTGGGCAGGCGGTAGAGGAGGAGGCCGGGCCCGGGCCTGCCCTTGCCGGGAGGGAAACACACGGGACGGGGGGCGACGGCGGGCCCGGGCTGGGGGCGCAGGCCGGGAACAGCCACAGCCCAGGGCAGGGGTCGGGGAAAGGTGAGGGGGACACGGCCTGGCCGGGCCGGGCCGTACCTGCCCGTGTCCCAGCGGGAGGCCCACGCTGGGTCGCCCGAGGTCCGAGGCTCCGCACGGCGCCGGGGCCACGGGGTGCCGGAAGTGGCAGTAGGGCCTGCGGCACCCCGGCCCGGCCCCGCCCCGGCGTTGAGGAACGGGCAGTCGATGCCCGGAGTAGCCGGTGGATCTGAGCATCCCGCGGCTGCGGGGCGGGAGCGGGGCCGGGCGGCGGAGGAGCCGCGGGCGGCTGGGACGCGCTCCCGCCTCACACGACAGTACCGGCCCCGCCGCCATCTTGGGAGGCCGGGCGCGGCGGCGAGGACCCCGCGACGCCACTGCCCGCACAGGGCTGCCCGCAGCGCGCCTGACAGCGGGGCGGGGCGGGGCCGGGGCGGCGCTGAGGGAGGGCCGGAGCTGCCACAGAAATCCCCGAATATCCTGAATTGGGAAACACCCGTAAGGATCATCCAGCCCAGCTCCTAACCCTGCCCAGACCCCCCAACAACCCCACCCTGTTCATCCCTGGCAGCGCTGTCCAAACCTCCTGCAGCTCTGGCAGCCTCGGGCCCGGCCATTCCTGGGGAGCCTGGGCAGTGCCAGCACCCTCTGGGACAGAGAACCTTTCCCTGAGATCCATCCCAACCCTGACACAGCTCCAGCCGTTCCCTGGGCTCCTGGCCCTGTCCCAGAGCAGAGCTCAGCCCCCGAGGAGTCTCCCCTCAGTCTCCTCTGCTCCAGCTGAGCTCGGTGTTCCCGTTCCCCCGGGCTGCAGGAGCCGCCATCCACAATCCACGCTCCCAGGGATGCACAGGTTGGGATTCGGTCTGCGCAGGGTGATTCGGTGATCCTTATGGGTTCCTCCCAGCTCAGAATATTCTCTGCGATTGTCTTGTTAATCCAAGCTGGGCCGGGTTTGGCACATCCCCGGAGCGAGGGGAGACCCAGGGGATGGTGAATACAGCTCTGGGGCTGCGGCCACCTCCTCCTGCTGCCGAACACCCCAGAGCCCCCCGGCACCCCCGGAACGAGTCCCCAGGTGTGGGCACAGAGATGGGCACGGGTTCCTTGATCTGTGGCCCATCAGCACGGCACCCTCAGTACGGATGTGGAGCACCATGAGCCATTATTCCAGCACAACCTACAGCCCCTGGCATGGACCCAGTATAGTCCAGTATTCCCAGCATGGACCACCATGGACCACTGTTCCAGCACGTTCCAGTATTCCAGGCATGGACTGCTGCTCCAGCTCATTCCAGTATTCCCAGTATGGACCACCATGGACCACTGCCTCAGCATGGATCGTCCCCAGCATGGACCAGCACAGCCCATCCACTCATCATGGACCACCTCAAACCAGCACCCCGAGCCCCAGCACAGCCTGAGCCCTCTGCAGAGCAGCAGGACACAGGACAGGTTTGGGCAGTGGCACCGAGGTCACTCACCTGAGGCCACGCCAAGAACTGGTTCCACACCCCTATAAGGGCCCAGCCCCCCCTTTGCCCCAGGTAGTCACCACACCGGCATTTAGCAGTGGGGAAACTGAGGCACGTGGTGGCAGTGCTTTGGCCAAGGCAGCTGCTGTGGGTGCTCAGAGCAGGGAGACTCCACCTGCAGCAGGTGAGGCCCTTCTGGGATATCAGCAAGGACTGAGCTCTCAGAGGAGAAATCCCGTGGAGTGGAGGTAGATAGCCCTCCTGGAGAGACGGGAGGATCCAGGAGAGCCTCCTCACTTGTGCAAGGAGAGCTGGGGAGCTCCAGGACAGTGCTGGGAACAGCTGGGTGAGAGGAAGGTGCTCAAGGAGTCAGCCTTGGCCACAGGGAAGGACAAGAGAAAGATTGCAAAACTTCTGTTTTGTGATAGTCTTAAGTGAAAAAAAATACAACTTTATTTTCCAAATTCGGCACATGCTGCTGACTCCTCACTGCCTGTGTTGTCCCAGCAGAGTCCAGGAGCAGAGGATGCTGGAGGAGGAACCCACTCCTGAACAGGACCAGCAGCTGCTGGCCCCGGGAAACCTGAATAATCCATAAAAAGCTTCTAAAAATTCAGGAAACTCCAGGAGATGAGCTGCCTTCCCTCCGGCAGAATCCTGGCCCTGGCACAAGGTTCTTTACCAGTACTGGGGGAGGGCTGTGCTGAGATCCCCACCCACACCCCTGCAGCCACTTCCTTCTCCCTTCTCCATCCTGACAGAACAAACTCATCTTTCCCCCACAAAAACAGCGTGGGTTTGTTTTTATGGTATGGATAAATCTGTTTTATGGAATTTCAGCTGTAACAGAGAGGCCTCAAGGGCGACACACACAAACAAAAGCAAAGACGCACAGGGCTGTTTCTCTGCTTTATAATTCTCATCCCATGCTTCCTCAAGTCACAAACGGGCAAAATAAAATTAAATTAAAATAAAATAAAGTATTTGTTCTGCCCAGATCTCAAGGACCCCACATGAAAAACCTTCCCACAATCGATTCAGGCTGTTTTTGGCTGTGCTTTTTCCTCCCCACCTGAGTTCAGTTCACAGCTCCCAGTCAACAGCACTGGGTGCAGTCCCGAGGGTCCCTCTGCACACCGAGGCAGCTCTGAGAGCCACAACCCCAAAATTCCCCCATCCTGCTGAGCCCACTCCCCAGCTCAGCACCCCACAGGAATCCTGCTCAGGACCTAAACCCACCACTCCCCAATCCTGACTGACCAAGGGACCCCCAAAACTGACCTCAAACCCCACAGAAATGAGGAAGCCCCAACCCCATGACCCACAGCCAAACGCCCTGATTGAAGCTGAGGGGAACAAGCTGGGGCAGGGCTGGGCACAGAGCACGACTGGCACTGCCCTCGGTCCCTGCAGGGAACAAGGGACAACGCAGGGGACACGGGTTTGGCCCTCTCCTCCCCAGGAGAGCCGGGCAGGGGATGTCACTGCATGGGGGTCAGAGCCACCCCTGCCACAGCCCTTATTGCTGCTGGGGGACACGGGACCTGACCCCAGTGACAGGGAGACACTGCAGTGTGCTGGGTGACACACGGTGACAGGGAGACCCCACACTGTTCTGGATGTCATAGGGACCTGTCCCCTGGGATGGAGAGACCCCACTCTGTGCTGAGTGACACAGGGTGACACAGGGTGACACAGGGTGACACAGGGTGACAGGGAGACCCCACACTGTGCTGGGTGACACAGGGACCTGCCTCAGTGCCAGGGTGACCCCATGCCATGCTGGGTGTCCCCCACACATCCGGGGCCACACGAGGATGTGACCCAGGAACGTGGCTCCAGGTGTGCCATGGGGGATGCTCCTGGTTCACTCCCCAGAGCAGAGGACAGACCCAGCCCTGGGGCTCAGGGGTTCTCCCTGGAATCTCATCCCCACCCTTCATCCACCAGCTGATCCCTGCCCTGCTGGGTGAATGGGGTCAAGTTTAGGGAGGGAAAAGAGAAAAAGAACTGGAAACCAGCTGGAGATGCTGGTGTGACCAGAGCCTCCCTCCACAGACCCCCACTCCCTGCCCCTTATTCTGCATCACCCCATCCGAGCACCCCAGGGTGAGGTGTTGCTCCCCATGGGGCAGATTTTTCTCTGCACCCACATGGGAACTTTTCAGAACTTTTCCATTGTCCCGGCACAGCCTCGGCACGAGGTGCTGGCTGGATTTGTGAAGCTGGAGGAGGAATCAGGGAGGTGGGAGAGCAGGGCCTTCCCTGGAGCTGCCAGAACATCCTCGTGTGGGGTCATCTCTCCGCTGGGTTGGGCTGCTCAGGGGGGTGACATCACTCCCAGTACTCCCAGTACCCCACCCTGGTACCACCCTAAGTGTAATCCCCCATGGTCCATGTCCCCCATGGGAGATCCTCACCAGACAGGGGTTCACAACACCCCACAATCCTGGGACAATGGCCTGGCTGCTGCATCCCACCCTGCCCAGCCCCAGCCCATGGGGTACCAGCCAGCCTGGGGGATGCTCCAGCCCCTCCTGGGGGATTCCATCCCCCTGTGGTGCTCCTGGCACATGAAGGGGATGTTTTGCCTTCCCAAGGGGTGCTCCAGGTCCCCACAGGGTGTTCCTGGCACACGGAGGGGATGCACCCAAGGCCTCCTACAGGGTGTTCCAATCCCGCAATGGCATTTTTCATCCCCCCAGTATGATCCTAAGAGGATGCTCTGGCCCCTACAAGGAGATGTTTTTCCCCACCAAGGGATGCTCTGGGCCCCCAAGGGGAAGCTGCAGCCCCTGAGGGTGGTCCCAGCCCCGGTGTGTGGTCCCACGTGTGCTGTCCAGGCGCTGTCACCGCGGGGCTGTGGCAGCCCGTGGGCCTCCCTTGGCCGTCCCAGCCTCCAGGCATCGCTCAGGCATAGGGATGACAAAGGGAAGCTCACAGGGGGCAGCGGGCCCGGCCCCGCACTGCTCCGAGAGCTCCTGCAGACAGATGAGAGACGTGAGGGGAGAGCAGGGAGCCGGGAGAGCCGAGGGCGCCTGGGGAACTGAGAGATCCGAGGGAACTGAGGGACCCCGGGGAGCTGAGGCAGCCTGGGGAGCCGGGGAATCCAAGGGAGCTGGGGGATCCTGGGGAGCTGAGAGATCCGAGGGACCTGAGGGATCCTGAGGAGTTGGGAAATCCCAAAGAGTTGAGGGATCCTGGGGAACTGGGGTATCCTAGGGAGCTGGGGGGTCCTGGGGAGCTGAGGGATCCTGAGGAGTTGGGAAATCCCAAGGAGTTGAGGGATCCTGAGGAGCTGAGAGATCCAAGGGACCTGAGGGATCCTGAGGAGTTGGGAAATCCCAAAGAGTTGAGGGATCCTGAGGGAGCTGGGGGTATCCTGGTGAGCTGGGGGGTCCTGGGGAGCTGAGGGATCATGGGGAGCTGGGGTATCCGAGGGAACTGAGGGATCCTGAGGAGTTGGGAAATCCCAAGGAGCTGAGGGATCCTGAGGAGTTGGGAAATCCCAAGGAGCTGAGGGATCCTGAGGAGTTGAGGGATCCTATGGCAGCAGGGGGATCCCGGGGGATCCTGTGGAACCAGGAGAGCTGGGGGAGTAGACGTCTCTGTGTGTGTGCACATCTGTGTGTGTGTAGGTGTGCAGTGCTGTGTACACACACATGTGTGTGTGTGTGTATGTGTGTGAACACGTGTGCAAAGGCCCCCGTGTGCAGTTCTCTGTGTGTGTGATTGCACATTGCGTGTGTCTGTGCACATCTGTGTAGGTCTGCAGGGCTCTGTACACACAGGTGTGTTTGCATGTGTGGGTGTGTGTGTCAGTGTGAACACACGTGCAAAAGCCTCCATGTGCAGCTCTGTGTGTGTGTGTGTGTGCGCTCACCCATCCGTATGCACACGTGTGCATGTACACATGTGTGCTGCGTGCACACGGATGCACACAGGCAGAACGGGGTGGGGCCATCCCATGGTTTCCCACCCAGGCCCGGGGTCCCAGCCCAGCTCGGGGACCCTCAGGGACCCTCAGGGACCGCCACCTGCCACCCCTGTCCCCGTGTGCAGCCAGCAATGCAGGGCTGGCTGTTCTCCTGGGTTCTGGGTGTCCC